>JASPKZ010006076.1:0-49634 GCA_030220185.1 Diploptera punctata | reverse complement strand
TAAAGCTATGTGCCGTCTCTACCGGCACATTCGCCAGTCGCGACTCTGCTCGCAACCGACTACTGGCTGCCTACTCCTCGCTACTGAACTGCCTAACTAACTGTCCACTAACTGACTACCGAACTGACACTAATTTTCGTTAAATAAAAATATTTATTATTCCCGAGTGGGCCGGCATTAGTCCCTTCCACCAAAAGTCTTAGCGTCTTACAAACAGTTTATATGTTACACTAATTTTGATTGGTAAATTGTATCTTAAGGGCGTTATCGTGGGTATTAAACTTAGAAGTTTGTGGCCTCGTCCCCCCCTTTAAATTAGTTGCCTCATAATATAAAATTTTCAGGGTTGACCAAATGGAGTTTTCTTTAAGGGCGCGGCTATCGACTGTCGGCATCTACCTTACGCCGCAAAGAAGTCACCCGCTGTTAGCGACATGTACTAGTTAAAATTCGTTTGGGGATAACTCTTTCCACAAGTTGCCTAGGGAAATCCAATTGCTTGTTTGTGACTTCCCAGCCTTTTGTAAGAAGTTTTGGGCTTAACATTGTTATAGCAATATGATAATAGTGCAGTCTTGTAAATCCTCTTAACCAAGGAAACTGCAGACTTTTTCCCCATTGTATAAGGGCTTACGGATCCATTGTATGATGTTTACTAATTTCGTTCGCTACAATAGCAAGGGTCCAGGTCTATGACTGGCGCTAATTGCTTGGTACTACTGTTTTATTTATTGCTTATTAAATTATTTTGTGGTAGGTTATATCATTTTAATTTTGTTACTATTGAATTCCTATTTTAATTACAATTAGTTTGAATATAAATATGCCCTACTTTTGATAATAATTTCGGGTTCATAAATTATTCACCCTTGATGAAAGTACTTATTTATTTAAAATAAGAGGCTGAGCGAATGACTTGCCACAGCCTCTGGTTCTGAGGGTCGCGGATTCAAACCCGGTCGGGGTCGATGGATTTTTTTTAGAATGGAAAAATCCAAGGAGCAAGTCATCCAGAAGAGACTTTAAGCCATGGGTCCTGAATCAGAAGATTTTCAGGCTCGTAAAAGATTATTAAGCCTGAATAAACAGACCTCTGAGCAAAATTTACTGACAGCATCATCCTAGTAATACATTCGTTGCCTGCTTAATATCTCATTCGGTTGGGATGTTGACCGCATACCATTCATGACATACATGAGCAAATAAGCGTAAATAAATTAACTTGGTCTAGTAACGCCTACAAAGGAGAGGCTAGGGCTCAACTTTGGGCTATACCTTTAAGCCGTAGGAGCCAGTTGGGGGTATAGGAGTTTAAGGACCCCACCATTTTACGCAATCGGCAAGAAATGTCAGCCGAGTTGTCAACTCTGGATGATGGCCGCCCTTACTCCCAGAACAAACGCCTGGTCCCCATTTCCGTTAAAGACTATGTCGACCCCAGAGTCATTTAACAGTCAGAGTATTTAGACCAGTTTAAAAATCCTAACCCCACTGGAACTCGAACCCCCGACCTTCCGACTTGGAATCGATTCGGCCTGTAACTGCAAAGACTATCAGACGCTATCCGTAAGAGTAAAGGCCGCCGTCACATAGGGTTGACAACCCGGCTGACATCACGTGCCTATTGTCCAGAAAGATGGGAGCTATTACCTCCTACTACTCCAAGACCCTCTTTAAGGCGTGTATGCGCGTGGAGCGTGCGTGCGTTTTTTTTAACGCTGTGTTGGTCCACTTTTGTTTCGAAATAAAACAACATATAATTTAATGAATAAAAGTATGGTGGAGTTCGTTACTGCGATGGGCAGGACATGTGGTACTATTGGAGAATAAAAGAGGGACATGAAAACTCTTGTAGGAAAATCCAGAGGTAAAGCGCCCAGTATATAAACCAAGAATGAAGTGGGAGAATAACATAAACCATGATTTGATGGAACTGGGTTGTACAGGGGATGACTGACTGAAAAACATTAACTCTGGATAAGGATGTATGCAGAGCTTATGTTCGCGCGGCCGTAAACCTGTGGGTTCGATGATACTAATGAGTGAGTTAGTTAACGAGAAAAATGAGATCGTTATGAGAGAGTATTAAACTGAAATGAAAATTTAAAAATTCTCAAGGGGCCTCATTTCAGCTTTTTTTTTTTTTTTTTTTTGCAACGAATCGATATAAGCGATTGGAATAAAACGGGAAAGTTATTCTCCAAAAATCAGCAAAATCCTATCATCAGAAGTATGGGTTCTAGGCTTGATTTGAGACTTGAAAACAAATGTAAATTTTTCGCCCGATGGGTTGCTGGCCCAGAGAAGAATTATCGTGGGGTTCCCACTAATGTAGCGTTTCCACTAATTAAGGTGATGTGGTTATACCAGTACTCGGACCTCAGAACCTCATTTGTATGGGACCATAAAAGAAATGAAGAAATTATGGAAGAGTTGGATGTAGAACCCATTCTCCACCATATACAAAACTACCAGAACAACTGGAAAGCCCATCTTCAACTAATGTCATCTCATAGAATTCCAAAAGCCATGCTTCGTTACTGCCCCCAAGGCAAAAGATTGTAGGACGTCCAAAAAAGCGCTGGATGGAAAATTCCTCTTTGAGACCATAACAGGCCACATGGCCTAATATTTGCATGGATTGTTGATGATGAAAAATCGCACTAGTGGGCATGTGTGTTTTCTCATAATACGTATGACTTATTTGACAATCAAATATATATTCCATAAACCACCAAAATCGGACCTTAACTTGGACTTTCTCATGAGTTCGCTCGGTTTTCGCAGATCCTGCGTGACGGATTTTTAATAATATGGCATGGATCCAACTCTTACTCTCTGTAAATGATTCAGCTATGTAATCCTTGATGTTTTAATTACTGTAACTATATCAGTTTTATAATAAGTAATGCCACGAGTGATTTCGAATTTATCTAGAGGATTTGGAAATCAAGAGTGGCATTTGTTAGGACCATTTAACGAATAAAATTAAGTTGTTTACTCACCAATCATTATTTAAATATAGTTATTTTAAAATATTTATATATTTAATATAAACGGCGATGTTTGAAAACAAATGAGAAATGTTTGGCTATGTTCCATTTATTCATCACTGCAACTTGATCATACTATTTATTGTCAAATAGGATCACAATGTTGTAAAAATGTGGAGAAAAAATTAAACACATCAAACTGTATATTATAACCAACATTATATGTTATTAATTCATTTTTTTCGGAAACAATGTCAGTAAAAATCAGTATTGAACACACAATTATCAAATGTGTAGGTCGAAGGAATCTGTTCATTATTTGCTATATTCAATGTATTTGTTGGAAAATCAGTCACTGCAAAATAATGCTCTGATCTGTTCAGAATATTAAAAAGGAGGAGCTTTATTTATTTTGGTAAACAGAATTCGATAAATAACGAGACGAAACATGACTGTCATTGGTTGTAAAACAAAATTAATTGAAACGTGATTGGTCACTGACTCCCATTTGGGGCATGAGTTAAATAGTCATAACTAACTCACTGGCACTATCGAACCCCGAGGTTCATGGCCGCACGGACCTACATGTGCTACATATCCAGAGAAATGTTTTCCAGGCAATCTGATAAGTAATGCCACGAGTGATTTCCAAATTATCGAGAAATTCACGACTCACGAAGTGAGGAGTGAATTTATTTAGAGAATTTGGAAATCAAGAGTGGCATTTATTAGGACTATTTAACGAATAAAATTAAGCTGTTTACTCACAAATCATTATTTAAATATAGTTATTTTAAAATATGTATATATTTAATGTAAACGGCGATGTTTGAAAACAAATGAGAAACGATTGGTACGCTTCATTTGCTTCTTTTGTTCATCACTGCAACCAGATCATATTATTTATTGCCAAAGGAACGCAATATTGTAAGAATGCACTCTAGTGGAGAAAAAATGAAACACATCAAACTGTATATTAATTCATTTCTGATGTCCTATGATGTAAATATGACAATTATATTTTTCTGGATTGTTACCTGGGAAAAAATACATTTAAGAAAGTGCAAACAGTGGTTTCTTTTTTTGGTGGTATAATCAATTGCTACAAATGTTTTTATATTAACTCCCGCATGCGGTATGTGTTGACATTCATGCACTATATATACAATCTGGTAGCCGTATTTCTTAGTGAGTCAGTCACTGCAAAATAATGCTATGACCTATTCAGAATGTTAAAAAGAAGGTGCTTTCTTTATTATGATAAACTTTAGTTGGTAAATTCTAGGCGAAACACGACTGTGATTGGTTGTAAATCAAAAATCATTGTAACGTGATGGGTCATTGACTCCCATTTGGGGCATGAGTTAAATAGTCCACATAATTCACCTCCCTTAAATCATGATTAAGGTAATTCTCTCAATTCATTCTTAGCCTACATAGGCGCTTTTCCCTCTGGTCTTTCTACAAGAAGTTTTCATGTCCCTCTTTCATTTCACATTTCCCATGAAGACCAGTCCTAACATTACATATTCCTAGGAACATGTCCCTACGTTTAAGCCTTTGTCATGGAGTAGTCCCGCCCGGAGATCCGAATGGGGGACTATTTAACTATGGAAAATGCTACCCCAGAAGATCCGTATTTCTTGACGGTTGTATTTTTTACAGTAAAAATTCTTCACTCTTTCGAACATTGTGCATCTTTTCGTCTCACTTATCGCCTTTGATCTGTCAGGCATTGCTAACCCTTTTGACATCGATGCACTCGTCCCGGAAAAAAAAAATTATGTCAATTTTTTTTCAATTTTTTAAAATTCTCTTAATGGATATCGTGCTTTATGCCGCTTCATCTGGTTATAACGATATGTCATTTCTTCATTCTATTAGCTTTAACTCCACCGGTGTGGAAAACAACGGCAAGCTACCACACCTACGATAATTCCCTAGTAAAGCTGCAAAACATGGCATGAAAATGCTATGATTGCAGTGAAAGATCTGCCCTCGGACAGAACACTATAGATAGATTAGCTATTACAGATGCGTTTTCTTTTGGATGAGTCTAAAGGTAGGAAGTTCACTGGAGAGAAAAAAAGCTATATCGACCTACTCTCTTGTTTTTGCCGGGTTTGAACTTATCTGGTTTTTGCCAGGGATAAATTAATGGTGCCGGCGGCATAGCACCATAACCAACTGAGGATAATTTAATCATAAGCCTCATGTATCAAGATTTTTAAAATAAGTAAAGTGATCCCACTACAGGCCTCAGGAGACCCTTGGAGCAGTAGGAGGTTAAGGCTCCCACTTTTTCTAGACAATCGGCACTTCATGTCAGCCGGGTTGTCAGCCCTGTGTGACGGCCGCCTTTACTCCCAGAACAAGCGTCTGGTACTCATTTCCGTTAGAGGCTGAGTCGACCCCAGGACCATAGTGCCGCCAGAGGGACTCGAACCCTCGACTTTCCGGCTTGTAGCACAGTGCCTTAACCACTACGCTACGGCGCGTCCCCAGATTTTTAAAATACATTACGAAACTCCGTTGAGGTCACTGTGTTAAAGTTTTAATAATTGTAAAACAGTACCTGGTATCTCAGTCGTCCTCAATAATTTGCAGTGTTGTTTTATAGGAGGCCTTTCGATAACTTAAGTATCATCTTCTGCTGGTACCAAAATTAAAGCAGAAGATGATACTTACGTTATCGAAAGGTTTCCTATAAAACAACACTGCAAATTATTGAGGACGACTGCTTTCATTTTGGTACCAATAAAAGCAGAAGATGATACTTACGTTATCGAAATGTCTCTTATAAAACAACACTGCAAATTATTGAGGACGACTGCTTTCATTTTGGTACCAATGAAAGCAGAAGATGATACTTACGTTATCGAAATGTCTCCTATAAAACAACACTGCAAATTATTGAGGACGACTGCTTTCATTTTGGTACCAATGAAAGCAGAAGATGATACTTACGTTATCGAAATGTCTCCTATAAAACAACACTGCAAATTATTGAGGACGACTGCTTTTATTTTGGTACCAAAATGAAAACAGAAGATATTTACGTTATCAAAATGTCTCCTATAAAACAACACTGCAAATTATTGAGGACGACTGCTTTCATTTTGGTACCAATGAAAGCAGAAGATGATACTTACGTTATCGAAATGTCTCCTATAAAACAACACTGCAAATTATTGAGGACGACTGCTTTCATTTTGGTACCAATGAAAGCAGAAGATGATACTTACGTTATCGAAATGTCTCCTATAAAACAACACTGCAAATTATTGAGGACAACTGCTTTTATTTTGGTACCAAAATGAAAACAGAAGATATTTACGTTATCAAAATGTCTCCTATAAAACAACACTGCAAATTATTGAGGACGACTGCTTTCATTTTGGTACCAATGAAAGCAGAAGATGATACTTACGTTATCGAAATGTCTCCTATAAAACAACACTGCAAATTATTGAGGACGACTGCTTTCATTTTGGTACCAATGAAAGCAGAAGATGATACTTACGTTATCGAAATGTCTCCTATAAAACAACACTGCAAATTATTGAGGACGACTGCTTTCATTTTGGTACCAATGAAAGCAGAAGATGATACTTACATTATGGAAATGTCTCCTATAAAACAACACTGCAAATTATTGAGGACAACTGCTTTCATTTTGGTACCAATAAAAGCAGAAGATGATACGTTATCGAAATGTCTCCTATAAAACAACACTGCAAATTATTGAGGACGACTGCTTTCATTTTGGTACCAATGAAAGCAGAAGATGATACTTACGTTATCGAAATGTCTCCTATAAAACAACACTGCAAATTATTGAGGACGACTGCTTTCATTTTGGTACCAATGAAAGCAGAAGATGATACTTACATTATCGAAATGTCTCCTATAAAACAACACTGCAAATTATTGAGGACGACTGCTTTCATTTTGGTACCAATGAAAGCAGAAGATGATACTTACGTTATCGAAATGTCTCCTATAAAACAACACTGCAAATTATTGAGGACAACTGCTTTTATTTTGGTACCAAAATGAAAACAGAAGATATTTACGTTATCAAAATGTCTCCTATAAAACAACACTGCAAATTATTGAGGACGACTGCTTTCATTTTGGTACCAATGAAAGCAGAAGGTGATACTTACGTTATCGAAATGTCTCCTATAAAACAACACTGCAAATTATTGAGGACGACTGCTTTCATTTTGGTACCAATGAAAGCAGAAGATGATACTTACGTTATCGAAATGTCTCCTATAAAACAACACTGCAGATTATTGAGGACGACTGCTTTCATTTTGGTACCAATGAAAGCAGAAGATGATACTTACATTATGGAAATGTCTCCTATAAAACAACACTGCAAATTATTGAGGACAACTGCTTTCATTTTGGTACCAATAAAAGTAGAAGATGATACGTTATCGAAATGTCTCCTATAAACAACACTGCAAATTATTGAGGACGACTGCTTTCATTTTGGTACCAATGAAAGCAGAAGATGATACTTACGTTATCGAAATGTCTCCTATAAAACAACACTGCAAATTATTGAGGACGACTGCTTTCATTTTGGTACCAATGAAAGCAGAAGATGATACTTACATTATCGAAATGTCTCCTATAAAACAACACTGCAAATTATTGAGGACGACTGCTTTCATTTTGGTACCAATAAAAGCAGAAGATGATACGTTATCGAAATGTCTCCTATAAAACAACACTGCAAATTATTGAGGACGACTGCTTTCATTTTGGTACCAATGAAAGCAGAAGATGATACTTACATTATCGAAATGTCTCCTATAAACAACACTGCAAATTATTGAGGACGACTGCTTTCATTTTGGTACCAATGAAAGCAGAAGATGATACTTACGTTATCGAAATGTCTCCTATAAAACAACACTGCAAATTATTGAGGACGACTGCTTTCATTTTGGTACCAATGAAGCAGAAGATGATACTTACATTATCGAAATGTCTCCTATAAAACAACACTGCAAATTATTGAGGACGACTGCTTTCATTTTGGTACCAATGAAAGCAGAAGATGATACTTACGTTATCGAAATGTCTCCTATAAAAACAACACTGCAAATTATTGAGGACAACTGCTTTTATTTTGGTACCAAAATGAAAACAGAAGATATTTACGTTATCAAAATGTCTCCTATAAAACAACACTGCAAATTATTGAGGACGACTGCTTTCATTTTGGTACCAATGAAAGCAGAAGATGATACTTACGTTATCGAAATGTCTCCTATAAAACAACACTGCAAATTATTGAGGACGACTGCTTTCATTTGGTACCAATGAAAGCAGAAGATGATACTTACGTTATCGAAATGTCTCCTATAAAACAACACTGCAAATTATTGAGGACGACTGCTTTCATTTTGGTACCAATGAAAGCAGAAGATGATACTTACATTATGGAAATGTCTCCTATAAAACAACACTGCAAATTATTGAGGACAACTGCTTTCATTTTGGTACCAATAAAAGCAGAAGATGATACGTTATCGTAATGTCTCCTATAAAACAACACTGCAAATTATTGAGGACGACTGCTTTCATTTTGGTACCAATGAAAGCAGAAGATGATACTTACGTTATCGAAATGTCTCCTATAAAACAACACTGCAAATTATTGAGGACGACTGCTTTCATTTTGGTACCAATGAAAGCAGAAGATGATACTTACATTATCGAAATGTCTCCTATAAAACAACACTGCAAATTATTGAGGACGACTGCTTTCATTTTGGTACCAATAAAAGCAGAAGATGATACGTTATCGAAATGTCTCCTATAAAACAACACTGCAAATTATTGAGGACGACTGCTTTCATTTTGGTACCAATGAAAGCAGAAGATGATACTTACGTTATCGAAATGTCTCCTATAAAACAACACTGCAAATTATTGAGGACGACTGCTTTCATTTTGGTACCAATGAAAGCAGAAGATGATACTTACATTATCGAAAGGTCTCCTATAAAACAACACTGCAAATTATTGAGGATAACTGCTTTTATTTTGGTACCAAAATGAAAACAGAAGATGATACTTGAGTTATCGAAAGGTCTCCTATAAAACAACACTGCAAATTATTGAGGATAACTGCTTTTATTTTGGTACCAAAATGAAAACAGAAGATGATACTTGAGTTATCGAAAGGTCTCCTATAAAACAACACTGCAAATTATTGAGGATAACTGCTTTTATTTTGGTACCAAAATGAAAACAGAAGATGATACTTGAGTTATCGAAAGGCCTCCTATAAAACAACACTGCAAATTATTGAGAACGACTGAGATGTCAGGTACTGTTTTACAATTATTAAAACTTTAAGCCTCATATAATTCACCATTATATTTATCTAATGCGCCAGGTGAATGCAGTGTGTAGAATGATGCCCTAGTTGTGTTATTTTTATCGTACAATAATTATGGTATGAATATTAATTAGATGTTATAACTTGAACTGCAATGTTCTGATTTGCAGTAAAAATTAACATTGCCGTTATTTTAGCAATAAATATTTGCATAGCAATGACCCAGACCGTGACAGTGTTTCACTTTGTGGGAGTTCCTCGGAAACTGGTTTAAGCAAGGTCAGGTAGCCATTTAATTACATTAAGTGTCTTCTCTATGCACTTATTTTATTCCGCTGCGCATTTGTACTCGTAATTCTATTGATCTAGCATTGGACCTTAAAGAAAAATTTCCATCGTTTTCTAGGTGAAACCAGCTTTTGTCATTAGATAAATTGATTTTAAAATGCAGGTAATCTAAATGAAGCAGTAGTTTTAACCAGATCCGACCTCAAATATCACCTTCTTCTTCTTCTCCTTCTTCTCCTTCTTCTTCTTCTTCTTCTTCTTCTTTTCCTTCTTCTACTACTACTTATGATTCTCTTCAGAACATAGCTTTATTTTTCATAAAATTCTGCCCTGTTATAAAAGCTATCCCTATTGGTTAATAAATTAACTAGCTAACTCACTGGCACTACAGAGTTCGGAGGTTCATATCGCGCGGCCATAAGCTCTCCATACATCCCTATGTTGAGCTACTGTTTTCCAATCATCCCTGTATAATTCACCTTCTACTAATTGGATGGTGTTATGCATCAACCAGCTATGCGTCATTATTTAAGTTTCGAGAAAAATACGTTCAAAGTTTAAGTCAATCTTCACTACTTGTTATAGCGCCAAACTAACAATACGGGACATTGCAAGTTATTTTACTTATTTGACAGTTATGCATCAACAGTCTAAGAGCGGGCACATATGGCGCTTAGCTGCGTGATTCAAAATATATATTAGCATTCATGAAGATCTGGTTTTAAATTTGGAAACAGCAACAATTTGGAGCCGAAACAGGCTAGCAAGAAAGCCTAAATCGTGACAAAGAAGAAGATGATCTGGTTTTCTAACCTTTGCTACAAAACACAGATTCTCTTATAGGACTGATGGCGCTTACATTTTTCTTTAATAATAAGGCTATATTTTAATATTTGACGCTAAAAGGGTGCGTACACTTACTTCATGAACCAGTGCAACCAGATGGCATAAAAATCTTAATTTGTTTAATGGCGCTTAGCCGGTTGATACATAACATCGTCTAATTATGTTTAATGTTCTTCTCCCGTTTCATTCGTGTGCTACCTACTGGTTGGTTTTCCTACAGGAAGTTTATATGTCTCTCTTTCATTCCTCATTCGTGCGCATGATCTCCCCATCGCAATGAGGCTTAACTTTGGTTTTCATTAAGATCATGTAGCTCACTGTTATGCAGTTTTCTTCATTCGCCTGTCTTTTCAACTCTATTTGGTCCAATTTTTCTCTTAAGAACTTTATTCTCAAATATTTTCTCCTTCCTTAATATAAGAGTCCATGTTTCGTATCCATATAACAGACAGGATAATAGTTTAAGTATTTTCCGTTTAATGATTCTTTTTTTTATTAGAGAAGTTGGGATGACAAGATTCTTTATAACACATAATAGATGCGTTTCTAGAATAAACCAACGTTTAATTCCTTTCTGCACGTTATTCCTATTTGTAATTATTGTTCCTAAATATTTGAATTCAGGCATTTCTTCAAAGTATCCCTCATTTGTCATTAACATTCCATTTCCATTATGAAACGAATTTCTATGTGTAATCATGTATTTAGTTTTTGATGTTTACTTTCACCCCAAAATCGTAGTGTTATTTAATAGAATGTGCGTGTTGGCCCTTAGTATATCCTCGAAACCCAACGTACTTCTGAATATTCGCAGTCGAGTCTACGACAGGGAAGCAACAGCTGGAAGCGCTCGCCACTGAAGATGCCCTCCGCAATTAAGGGAGAAACGTCTGGAAGAAACGCCAGTTATAGACCACGGCCACATAGCCCGGAATCTTTTATTACCATGATTACCGGCCGTGAAAGCCTGCATTCCACTACAATAAACAAATTTTGTTACCGTATTTATGGACTATAAGACGCATATTAACTTTTAAGATTTTTTTTAAATAACATTTTTCTTCTTGTACTTGTAAGCCCATGTTTCCCTTAACAGAGATTTGGGCGCTCTCCCCCTACAGGAAGAATTTGAACCATACTAATTTAGTTACACTTGTTTTCGTATAGATGTCATTTGAGTGGTCCGTGACCAGCGTTCCGCCTCATACTGACATTTAGGAAACCAAGGTAGTACTAGGACGGGAAAATTCGGTAAATTTTGCTTAGAGGCCTTTTCATTCAGGCTTAAGGATCTTTTACGAGTCTGAAAATATTCAGACTCGGGACTCACGGCTTAAAGTCCCTCCCCGAGGACTTGCTGCTTGGATTTTTCCATCCTAAAAAATCCATCGACCCCGGCCGGGTTTGAACCCGTGACCCTCGGGACCAGAGTCAAGGAGCATAACCACTAGTCCACCGCGGCCGATAAATAACATTTTTACCATTTTGATTATTAGATTACAAAACCAGACTAAAAAGAATCTTGGTTTATAAAACCGTTCTGATCTTTAAAATCCCTGAAAATCGTCATCTGAACTTTCAGCTTCTTCTACTTCTTCCTCCTCCTCCTCCTCTTCTTCGTCGTCGTCGTCGTCATTGTTGTTGTTTTCGTATATATAAGATGGTCTTCACTGCCATCGAGAGCATTACTTACGCCGCACTTCTTGAAATATTTAACAATAATGTCTTCTCTCACTCTAAACCACGACTTTTTTATCCACTGACACACTTATTTGATTGTATGTCGTTTTAAAAACTCCCTTCGGCGTGAATTAATGTTGGATTTCATCCATCATCCATTTGTTCAAGTTCAGTGGCATCCTATACTGCAATGACGCATAGTAGTTTAGACAGTGTTCTGGGTTTGTGGTGGCGGGGCGGGAGGGAGACAGTGTTAGCAAGCTTGTGAATCCCCGCAACTCATGTTCGTCGTATCAGTGCGCTGCTGCTGCCAGTTGAATCCAATGTTGCCAGATACAGACAGGTTTCCCGCGGCATCGAATATATGGTCATTTTTAAGACTGGCGGGAATTTTAAATCAAACACTGAACATTTTTATATTAATTTCGAGTATAAGACGCACCTGGATTTTGGAGGCAATTTTTCGAAGAAAAAAGTGCATCTTATAGTCCGTAAAATATGGTGTTATTCTTACAATGACACAGTGAAGTTTCTTTATTTTTCCTTTAATTTTGGACATTAAATGTTGTGTTGCGTAAATGTGATTAATAGAGTCATAATATTATATTACATTACTATCGACTTAGTCCACCGCTCTGGTCTCGAGGTAGCGTGCTGTCTTGTCATGCAGCGGGCCCGGATTCGAACCCCGATCGGGGCAGTTTTTCTGGGTGAGGTTTTTATCGGGGTTTTTCCTCACCTGTAAGACAAATATCAGGAAAACTTTAAGGCCCAAACGGTCCCCGAAATCATATGGCCATCATCATCCTTCTCCGGTGTGGAAAGCAACGGGAAGCTACCACACCTACAATTCCCTAGTAAAGCTGCAAGCATAGCATGAAAATGCTATGATTATAGTGAAGGGCCTGCCTTCGGACATAATTACTATGGATGGATGGATGGATGGATGGATGGATGGATGGATGGATGGATCGATGGATGGATGGATGGATGGATGGATGGATGGATGGATGGATGGATGGATGGATGGATGGATGGATGGTTGGACTATCGACTTATCCTACGCAGATGCAGGAGATTTTATTTCATACAGACTTGTGCCTTGCACCACAAGCGGTACGTTTACGGACAAAGATTCATATCCAAAACGTAATCTACTTAGCCTCCTCTACAAGCATTAGAACACCCAGTATATTTTAGAGAAGCTGGTATGACAGCAGTCCTTGTATTGCATAACATCATGTATTTCTAGAGTCGAAACGTTTAATTTCTTTCTGCATATCATTCCAGTTTTTAATAGTCGTTCCCAAAAAAACTGCATAAATAACAAGAAATAAAAAATAATAATCGTGTAACCTTGAAGCTACGCGATGATTGTTTAACTGGAACAAAATTAAGTTGAGTGGAAATACAGGAAATTTGGCAAGTTCAGTGGAAAATTACGGTGTGTCCTGTTGACCTGTAAGGTCTGACAAGTGAACTCAGTTTTGAGTGCTAACAGACTGTAAAATGACAAATAAGTTATAATGAAAAATATATGGAGAAGCTGACCTCTCCATTTGTCCTTTTGCTCGAGTTCCCAAACACTGGTTGGTCCACTTGTTGCTGATGCTATTTATATGGATATATTTATCCACTCACCCACAAACGTACTGACAACTTCATCAATTTTTATTTCAATGTTAGTAAAAAAACTAGAATTAGAGCATACAAAACATTTTTTTTTTTGTTCAATGCCACCTACTTGTCATTCCACATTTCAGGTATTCTCTCCTGGCATTGGCGTATTGTAACCCACTTCTGAGGTTGGGGCGCCTGGAAGGCGGGGTTACGCTGGCCCAATGATATAATGGGTGATGACGATGGGTAATGATGCGCCAGGAGAGGCCTCAAACCTAAACTTATTTTAATGAGGTGAATATGATATTGTTGATAATGATGGCCAGATGGTGTTCGGGGACCGTTTGGGCCTTAACGTATCCTGACATTTGTCTTACAGGTGAGGAAAACCCCCGAAAAAACCTCATCCAGGAAACTTGTCCCGAGCGGGGATCGAACCCGGGCCCGCTGCGTGACAAGGCAGCACACTACCTCGAGACCACAGCGGTGGACAAAACGTTGCAAGACAAATTCTCACAAAGAACAATCATGGGATTATGTTTAAATAAAAACACTGTAATTTCCATCATGGAAGGAAGCAAAGTTATTGATGTCGAAAAATGAACAAATATGAACGTTTTCAGAGAGGACACTTTTACTTGCTTAGTTCAATCCTCATGTACCTTAGTATGCGTCGAAATTTTACAGAGATCCTTCCATTCCTTTTATTTAGGAAGAACTACTTGGACTTTTCCCATATCACATTTCTGTTCTTTACATGGCCCCATGTTTTTTTTTTCGTAGACTTCATTTAGGTATACTTTTGCACAGCGCACCTTTCGGGCTCCCCATCTTGTTTGTTATTCTATAGTCTTACATTCTGTTTATGTGGCCAAACCATCTGCAGTTATATATATATATATATATATATATATATATATATATAGAGAGAGAGAGAGAGAGAGAGAGAGAGAGAGAGAGAGAGAGAGATGAACTTTTTTTCGAATAAACGAGTAAAACTACAAAAATATTTTAAACTGATTTGAAGATGTCTTGATGCATCATGTGATTGTCGGAGAATTGCTATATATTGTAATGTTTGAAAACCATAAAACCGAAAAATCTGATTATTTTAAGGAACTTATAAAGGGAATTAAATCAATTTTGAGGTTAGGTGTGCTTTATAAAATGTGTTATGATACGATGTAGAAATGTACATTAAGAAAACATAACGTAGAATATATTGTAAATGATAACTATAATAAAAAATGATCACTGCATTTTTTTAAATTATACTCTTCTGTGATCTAGTTAATATTTTTTTTTCAAATGCCCCAGGTTTGTCTTTCGACATTCCTGGTTTCTCTCCTGGCATGGCGTACTTGTAACCCACTTCTGAGGTTGGGGCGCCTGGAAGGCGGGGTTACGTTGCCCCGATGATATGATGGGTGATGATGATGATAATGGTGCGCCAGGAGAGTCCCTAATCCTAAGCTTAGCCTAAGATGAATATGAATGATCATGATTGCGATGGCCATATGATTTCGGGGACCGTTTGGGCCTTAAAGTTTTCCTGACATTGTCTTACAGGTGAGGAAAAAACCCCGATAAAAACCTCACCCAGAAAAAACTGTCCCGACCAGGAATCGAACCCGGGCCCGCTGCGTGACAAGGCAGCACGCTACCCCGAGACTACAGCGGTGGACTAGATCTAGTTAATATGACAGTGGAATTAAAATTATAATTCATGGCTTCTTAAATACTGCATGTAGCTAAAGGAAAATAGTCAAAATTGACTGATAGTTTTTTTTATAAAATGCTTGAGATTTTGTCAGTCAAATATTTGACTATAGACAATTTGACAAAAGCCAAGCTATTTTCAACTATTGCAGAAGCCGGCCATTAATATATCTTTTTAACTGCTAAAGATGGAACATGTTCCGGTAGATCTATGAAGTTTATTAAGTGAATTTGTACTTAGTTGAGGACGCTTATTATTATTTTAACCGTTTATATTGTAATGTTGTTCATCGCTGTGGTCTCAGGATAGCATCACTGCCTTACACACAGCGGGCTCGGGTTCGATCCCCGCTCGGGACAAGTTTTATGTTTATTTTCTGTTTTTTTTTTCCTCGCTTACAAAACAATAATCGGAAACTTTAAATTCCAAGTGGTCCTCGAACATAATCTGGCCATCATAATCACCATTATCATTTTTGCCATGTTTAGTATGAATATGTGAGAGAATAGTATTTAAATGTCCGTGTTGTCTCGGAGCAGGCCCTGGGAGGCCCTCCAAATCCTTGTGTGATCAAAAATGTACATATATATTTGATCCAAAGTTAAAAAATTCCCTCTCTCGATAGTTCGTGTCACTGGGGCACGTCAAAGTACATATAATGTGACAGGATAAGCTACGATGAAGGAGGAGAAGAATAAGAAGAAGAAATAGTAACCTCAACGGTGGTTCATAAAGAATTTTAAATATGTTGATTTTACTTATTAGAAAGCGATCACTAATAATGTGCATTTTTATGCAAACATGTTTGTAACGGTTTGAATGATGCATGATATCATGAAATGTAGGGGAAACTAAACTGGCCAACCCATAACCTCAGAGAAAACAAGAATGCATGTTATCAAGTAATTATATAAAATTACGTTCTTTGCTTCCTTTCCAAGGAAGGATTTTTATCGCCTTAGAAATCATCAGTCCGGTAAAATTTTAATCCGCGAACCTCGAAACACATGGTGATAATTACTCCATCACGACAAGCTTTGATCATTCTACATTTAACCCTCTCGTGAAGGGGGATGAATAATTAATTTAAAGGAGGAAATTACAGATTTGCGAACTTAACTGGAACAAATCTAGGGTGTAACGGTTCCGTAAGGTTACTGGAGCGAATTAAGTGTACGTTCGTGCCTTCATTGCTCTTTTCATTAGTAAGAAATACATTTGTCTGGTCTGCCAAGAGACTGTTAGTTCAATACCATTGTGGTTACAAAAAGAACGGCATTCTCGTTTATACACAATATAAATTAATAATAATAATAATAATAATAATCTACCTATCTATCTATCTTCGGGTTTTTACAGCTGCTGCCGTCTTCCCGTGCCAAACCTCCAAAGTCTACGATCTTGGGTATCTTCTATGCTTAGCCCTCTAGCTTGCATTACTGTATTCATGTTTTCCTTCCATGTTAACTTCGGTGATCCAGTCTATTGTTAGGAGTTAATAGACTGGATCACCAAAGGAACACTATTATCAGAGGAAAACTTGGAGTAACAAGTTAAATGAAGATATACAAAGATACCAACAAGAATGGAAAAATCATCTGAGGAGAATGGCAAGAAATAGACTTCCAAAATTGGCATTCCAATATACTCCAATTGCAACAACTACAGGGGCATCTCATTACTTTCAACTTCCTACAAAATTCTAACAAATATATTAGTAAGCAGACTTACTCCCTATATTGATGACATTCTAGGAGATCATCAATGTGCATTTAGAAGAAACAGGTCTACAACAGATCAGATTTTTAGTATAAGACAGATTTTAGAAAAGAAATGGGAATATAATGGCACTGTACATCAACTATATGTAGACTTCAAAAAAGCATATGATTCAATTAAGAGGGAGAAGTTATATAGTATCCTGCTGGAGTTCGGAATTCCTAAAAAGTTAGTTAGACTTATACGAATGTGTCTAAATGGCTCAAATAGTAGGGTGCGTGTAGGCAAACAGTTTTCAGACACTTTTGAAATCCAGAATGGGTTGAATCAAGGAGATGCACTATCTCCTCTACTATTTAATTTTGTACTAGAGCATGCCATTAAATCTTTAGAGAATGAGGAAGGCTTAAAACTGAATGGTATTAATAAGCTGTTAGTTTATGCTGATGATGTAGTACTATTGGCCGATAGCGAGGAGATACTAAAGGCCAACACGCACACACTATTGAGTAACACTAAGAAATTAGGACTGGAAGTAGTAAATATCAATAAAACTAAATATATGGTCACAGGTAGAAAATTCAGTATATAATGGAAATGGACAGCTAATGACAAATGAGGGAAATTTTGAGGAAGTGGCTGAATTCAAATACCTAGGAACAATAATCACAAATAGGAATGAGACGCACAAAGAAATTAAACATAGGCTCAATTCTGGAAATGCATGCTATTATGCATTGCAGAGACTTTTGATGTCCCAACTCCTTTCAAAAAACGTTAAGCTGAAAATATATAAAACTATTATTCTACCAGTTATATTATATGGGTGCGAAACATGGACTCTTACTTTAAGGGAGGAAAGGAGATTACGAATATTTGAGAATAAAATTCTTAGGAAAATTTTTGGACCAAAGAGAGATGAACAGACAGGTGAATGGAGAAGACTACATAACAATGAACTACATGGTCTTTATAGGAAGCCAGATATAATAAGAACAGTTAAGTCTCGTAGACTGCGATGGGCAGGACATGTTGCACGTATGGGGAATGAAAGACGTGCATGGAAGCTTCTTGTAGGAAAGCCAGAGGGAAAACGCCCAGTTGGTAGACCAAGAATGAGGTGGGAGAACAACATTAACTATGATTTGAGGGAAGTAGATTATACAGGGAATGATTGGAAAGCATTAGCTCAGGATAGGGATGTATGGAGAGCTTATGTCCGCGCGGCCATGAACCTATGGGTTCGATAGTGCCAGTGAGTAAGTAAGTAATATACTCCAATTGGACATAAGGACCAAGGAAGACCAAAACATCGGTGGAAAGATCAAGACCATCTTCTCTAGGTTTACCGTACAGGCCACATGGCCTAAAACGAATGTGTTCATGATGATGATGATGTTAACTTCGGTCTCCCACTTTTCTTATTTCTGGTCGGATGCCATTGATATAGTTGCTTAGGCCATCGCTCATCTTCCATTTTTAAAACATGTCCTAAACACTTTAATTCCTTTAATTAATTAATAATAATGTATTAGGAATTTCTTTACAATACAGTAATTTTTCTACAACTCATTGTAAATGTTACTTCTCCATACTTCTGCATCACTCCCTATTAATTCTCTCGTCACTATACTCCTATGCATTCCTTGAATCCACTGTTATTTTGATCTCCCCTTTTTGATGTTGCTCTCTGCTTCAAAATGTAATATCATCTTCGGTATCTTGTCATCTAACATCCTTTTGACGTCGCAAACCATTTCAGTCTTCTCTCTTCAATGATTTAATTTGTAGAACGTATTTTTTAACATCCATTATTTATCTGATTTTAGTATTCATAATTTTGATAATAACAATAATAGTTTAATGGGTTGGTTTATTATTTTAATTTTTAAAATTATTTTGTTGGGGTGATAAGAAAATATAATTAACTCTTTTTTCTTCATATAAATTTATGATTAATTGATTCAATTGTTTTGATTAAAATACTAAAATAATATTAATACTGTATGGAATTGAAATATGGTCCCTTTGATTAGATAAAGATTGGTTCAAGTTTTTTTAAAACCCTAACACGGCAACCTTATTTTTGTTTAATTGTATTACCCACCTTTACTTTATGGAATGAATGATATTAAATGTACTCTCCAGTGATTTGTAGTCTGTTCTGGTTTTCCTGGTATTGCACACATCAATCATTCACACAAATTACTCATACCGCAGTTTATTTGGGCTGGGCCAAAGCCTCGAGAGGACGGTACAACTCTCCCTATTCTCCCCTAAGTTGACACACAGGCTAAGAGTCATGGAGAAGTATATGAGAATGCATATTAGATCATCATAACCTCATATTTTAAACACCCGTGGTAAACTAAACCAGACTATTTTTTACTTAACATGAAATGTAATGTGATATAAAATGAATGAAAATTAAATGACTTGACAGGAAAAGGAAGATGAGTGTTGGTTGGGATGAAATTGTGGAAACTGGAGAAAAATCTCAGTGTGGCCCACTAACAATACCCCTCCGGAATCGCCAGATTCGAACCTGAGATCCCAGCTAGCCACACGTCCATCGAGTCGTCAGTATAGCCCCTTAATTTAACCCATTGGAGACTTTTAACGAGTCTCCCTCGTGAGCAGGTAGAAAGTCCAAACAGCTCCTCCACGACCTACACTCGTTGTTGTGTTATAACCCCCACTGTAAGAAGTTAGATTTTTTTAGTGGTTTAAATTTTCGGTTCACCGTCAGTAAAATTTGTTTGTTTATGTAAAGTAAGTATGTATAGGCCTAGTGTATTGTATAGTTTATTTTAGTTATTATTTATAGAATAGTAGACTATAGCTGTAGGCATTTATCTGAAAACATAAGTGATAGAACACAGTATGTGTATTTTGTATTCTGATTTAAAGTCCAGCGCAGCCGGAGTAGCGGTGAGGAGATTTAAATGGGTTCCCAGTGAACATGCTAGGCGCTTTAAACGTGTCTCCAATGGGTTAAGAGAAGAGAAAGTATTGCGAGTGTTTGAGAATAGAGTGCTTAGGGAATTTTTTGGACCAACGACAGACGAACAGATAGGTGATGAAGAAAACTGGATAGCAATGAGCTACAATGATCGATATGGAAAATCAAGCATAGTGAGCACAGTTTAAGTCTACTAGGTCAATGTGGCACGAATGGGGAACTAAAGAGTGGCATGAAAACTTGTTGTTCGAAAGCCAGAGAGAAAGCAGCCAGTAGGTAGGCCAAGAATGAGGTCGGAGAATAATATCAACTAAGATTTGAGATAATCATATTATACAGACTATTTAACTCATGCCCCAAATGGGAGTCGATGACCAATCACATTTGCAGTGAATTTTGTTTTACAACCCATCGCAGTCGTGTTTCACCTCGATAATTGTCGAATTTCGATTACCAAAATAAATAAAGTTCCTCCTTTTTAATATTCTGAACACTTAGAGCATTATTTTGCAGTTACTGGCTCTCTAACAAATGCATTGAATATAGCAAATAATGAACAGACACTGTTCGACAGAGCGACTAAGTTATGCCAACCACAACACCTTAAACAAGAACAACACCATCTGTTCAATTGTTTCCAGAAAAATGGCTACACATCCAAGGAAATAAGACAAACCATACATCCACGAAGACAGCACGTCAGAATGGATAACACACCCTCAACCAGCATAGCCTACTTACCATATGTACAAAGAGTCACAGATCGTATCGGAAAACTCCTACGAAAATACAACATAAAAACAGTTTACAGACCTACAAGAAAAATAGAAAGACTGCCTTCGCTCAGCTAAGGATCCTCGGCCACCTCTCTCCACTTGCGGCGTATATCGACTTCCTTGTTCGTGTGGTAAATCATATATAGGGACCACGAAAAGAAGTATAGCCACACCGTTTACTAGAACATAAAAGAAACTGCAGACAAGGAGAAATGGATAAATCAGCTGTAGCAGAACATGTCATTATGAATGGACACCAGATTCTATTCGACGATACACAAGTTTTAGCCACAACTCCTACTATTTCCCTAGATTATACCGAGAGGCTATAGAAATATACAAGCATAAGGAAAATATTAACAGAAAAGAGGAAGGTATCAAACTGGCTAAGAGCCTGGTATCATACACTAGAAAATAAATGCATTAACACTAGGGACAACAAGGAGACGACAATTAGCCAATCAGCAAGAGCCACGCCCCACTCACCCTGCACCCACCACTAATACAACGTCCACAACGTCCGCAGCGCTCACTCTAAGTAGATCTTCCGACCAGGAAACACGCCTAGAAGCACTCGCCACTGAAGATGCCCTCCGCAGTTGAGGGCGAAACGTCTGGTATTAACACCAACTATGGACCACGGCCACATAACCCGGAATCACTCAACATTATGATTACCGGCCGTGAAAGCCTGCATTCAACTAATGAACAGATTCATTCGACCTATACATTTTATAATTGTATGTTCAATAATTGTGTTTTTAAATACTGATTTTCTTAGTTGTTTCAGAAAAATGAATTAATAACCTATAATGTTGGTTATAATGTACAGTTTGATGTGTTTCATTTTTTCTCCACTAGGGTGCATTCTTAGAATATTGCGATTCTTCTTCTTCTTCTTCTTCATCATCATAATTTGTAGGATTTTCATCCTGTTTATATCTCTGCGATCCTATTTGGCCAAAAATATTATGATCAAATTACATTGATGAACACAAGAAACTGAACCCAAACATTTTCTCATTTGTTTTCCGAAACATCGCCGTTTACATAATATATATATATAGGTAAGGTTTTTTAAAATTACTATATTTAAATAATGATTTGTGAGTAAACAGCTAAATTTTATTCGTTAAATAGTCCTAACAACTGTCACTCTTGATTTCCAAATCCTCTAGATAAATTGGAAATCACTCTTGGCATTCTTATGAGAATGGTTGGATAACATCAACTCAGGATGGTAATGTGTTGAGACCTTATTGTCGTGCTGCCATAAACATCCGATGTAAATTAGTTAGTTAAAATGTTACAGGCGAAGAGAACGACAAACTTTCACAGGTTGTTAAGGGATGTTGGTGAGTGTTTTGATGTACGGAACCCAAATTCCATAACATACTACAGAAAAAAGTGTATTGAAATGTGAGCGTTGAAAAGAATTGACGAGAAGAAGCGGATTATTATATGTGTGTGCGTGCGTGCATGCGTGCGCGCGCTATTGTGTTTTTCTTTTAATGCTCTAACGACCGCAATTTTTTTTTTGGATTAAAAATTTAAAAAAGTAAGATCTAGTTCGTTTACCAATAAAAGTAGTTCATTGGGATTCATATGATGTAATATTTTAAAAATGGCTCTAGCGGTCAAAATTTCCGATTTTTATGCAAAGAAACTCCATACGTATCATTTAAATAAAATAAGGAAGGAATCCTCCAAACATCAGCAAAATCTGATCATAAGAAATTGGGATTTACCTGAAACCCAAAATACAAAAGTCGCCCTAGCGACTGCCATCTTTGTTTTCTCTTAACAAAACCATCATTATCATCATCATCATCATCAATGGCTCGGCAGCCCTCTGTGAACCCGGCCCTTCTTCAGAAATGTTCACTATTCTTCTTCGTTCAATCCCGCCATTTGCACTTCTTAATTCCAGAGATCCTTATGTAGGACTATTGTTTCACACAATCATATTTCCTCCTAATCTTCAGTCTTCCAGCATCCCTGGTTCCTTCTGGCATTATAGTAAAAATATCTTCTTCGCCATTCTGTTATCATCAGTGCGTATTATATATCCTGTCCACTACAGACTTTTATTTTTTATAAATTTGACAAGGAGTTAGGCAAGGTTGTCCATTGTCACCTGTAAGATTCAATTTACGTATAGGGAACTTCAAGTAATGTGGACCCTTCTGTTTGAGTGGACCCTGTTAATATCTTCTTTAATTGGTGCTGCCCTCGAACAGAAAATATTTTAACTTTGACGGGTTCAAGGCCAGTTTGTTTTATTCTTTGTGAGAATAAGGGTTTATTTGTGATATTTTTTTTTTAAATTACCACTTTAAAAGTTTTTCAAGCTAAGAATCATTTCTTAGTTTTTGCTATTGAATATTACAAATGTTGAAAAAATCCTAAATACATTATATTATGTAGATGTTGTTTTAATATACTGACAGTTTGGTTTGATATTATGTGACATGGTGGCTGTATAAAATAATTAAACATGAAGGAATTCGGTTAATGTGGACCCTCCTGGGTCAACTTTACACGAGTTCGTATATTTTATCAATGAGGATGCTATCGGTAAAAAAAACAATTACTTGATTAATTTTATTTAATATCCTTGTAATTTTTCTAAACCCCAAACACCGTCGCTTTCTGCAGTTGAATGACGTGTGCATGTTATAATCAACAATAATTTTTCAAAACATTAAATAAATATCAACGCTTTTTAATTATGATCAGTCATAAATATTTTCAGATTAATCTATGCCTGTCTGTATAAATAAATAGAGTAAAATAAACTTACAAATAGACCAAAAACTAAGGTGGACTCTGGGGTCCACTTTATCCGAATATGGAGGTTAAAGTGGACCTTTCTTGTAATGTAAAAAAGTTTATAAATCATGAAGATGTTTCCATATTTGAATAAAACAACAATGCTATTTCATAGTTACAACACTAATGATAATCACTGTAATTAAACAAAATTCAAATTCCTTAATTAAAAGAAGAAAAAGAAGAAATTCAAAACAGGGGTCCAAATTACCCGAAGTTCCTCTATATTTGGAATGGCAAGAACTAATTTGCCAATAACTTATAAATATAGTTGTAGGCCAAGAATGAGGTGGGAGAATAGCATTAACCATGAGTTGAGGGAGGTGAATTATACAAGGAATGATTGCAAAACATTAGCTCAGGATAGGAATATACGGAGAGCTGTCCGCACGGCCATGAACCTCTGGGTTCGATAGTGCCAATGAGTTAGTTTATATATACAGGATGTTGCAAAAAGACACCGACAAGGGAAGTGAGGTGGTATATTAAGATATGCTGGTCATTTTTAATAAGTCACCCATGTCCGGAAATGATGCGTTTTAACACTATGAGTAGCTAACTTCTCAAGAGTTCCGTTAGTTGGATTTCAAGACAATACTATCACAGTCACATCAAGTTTCCAAAATATCCACCTCCATATGCAGAGCGTACATCGGCGTATTTGGACGTGTGAGCCTATCATAAGTAATGCCACGAGTGATTTCCAATTTATCTAGAGAATTTGGAAATCAAGAGTGGCATTTGTTAGGACTATTTAACGAATAAAATTAAGCTGTTTACTCACATATCATTGTTTAACTATAGTTATTTTAAAATATTTATATACACTGGTGTCCAAAAGTTTAGGATAATTTGTAAAACGGAAAATCAAAATGCTTAAAGAGGAGCAAGGAGTAAAAATTATTTATCAAAACGTTTCTCAGTACATTTAGTTTAGTTTACATACTAAATTATAATCTCTCTTCAACAATGAAAAAAGTAATAGCAATTATAAATGAAAATTGCATTGTTGCAGTTAAGCCCTGTTCCATAAATCTTCATTTTTAAAGAGAGTTATGATATAATCAGATGTAGTGTAAGAACAGATTGCAGTAAAATGGCACAAAGACAACATCTTGGACCCTCTGCTTCGGGGTAGAATTATTGGGCGGCTAGAAACAGGACAGACACAAACTGAGGTCTCCATAGCAACTTAATGTGCCACAAAATGTTATATCTAGGTTATGGCGACGGT
This sequence comes from Diploptera punctata, assembly GCA_030220185.1. NCBI lineage: Eukaryota > Metazoa > Arthropoda > Insecta > Blattodea > Blaberidae > Diploptera > Diploptera punctata. The sequence continues at coordinate 24,597 of JASPKZ010006076.1, read as the reverse complement.
TCCAAGAGACCGGAGACGTTAGGCGAAGACCAGTGGGAGGTCGTCCAAGAGTTACAAATCCTCAGCAGGATCGATATCTTGCGTTAACTGCAAGAAGAAACCGAACAATGTCTGCCAGACAAACTGAGTTCAGAACTTGCGGCGGCCGCCTCAGGTATCAGAGTATCCAGACAAACTGTCTATAGAAGACTCAGAGCTGCTGGTCTGTATGCTAGACGGCCTGTAGTGTGCGTCCCACTCACCCTTGATAACAAGAGAGCACGTTTACGGTGGAGTCAGGAACATCGCGACTGGACTCTAAATCAGTGGAGCAGCGTGCTATTTACAGACGAGTCCAGATTCAGCTTGAACTGTGATTCGCATCGCGTGACTATCTGGAGGGAGCAAGGAACTCGTTACAACCCCATGAACATCATGGAAAGACATCCATTTGGTGGCGGTGGTCTCCTGGTATGGGGAGGTATAATGATGAATGCACGCCACAGAGCCTTCACATCTTCGCAGGTGCACTGTTAATGCTCAGCGGTATTAGAGAAGAGATCCTGGAACCTCATGTAAGACTTTTCAGGGGAGCTGTGGGTCCAGAATTCATATTCATGGATGACAATGCCCGACCTCACAGGTCACAACTGGTGGATGAGTTTCTTCAGGAGGAAGATATCCAGCGTATGGAGTGGCCAGCGAGGTCTCCGGATATGAATCCTATAGAGCATGCATGGGATGCCTTAGGGAGACAAATTGCATCTCGTCAGCCTCCTCCGAGGACACTTCAAGACCTTCACATTGCTCTTCATGAGGAGTGGAATTTGCTGAGCATCGAACTCCTGAACAACCTCATCACTAGCATGCCACGTCGATGTGAGTCTTGTGTAGCTGTCAGGGGTAATCACACCCCATACTAATCATTTGAACCATTGTTGTTCAACTTTTATGTTCGAATTCTGAAATGCAGTTTTCGTTTGTTGTGAAAATGACAAGTGAATGACGTATTCATGCCATTGTTTCTTTCGTGCCATGTTTCTAATTATCTGTGACATACCCTTACCAAATTTTGTATTATTCTGACAAATGCTTTATAATAAGTCGGCAAATGAACTAATTATCCTTAACTTTTGGACACAAGTGTATTTAATGTAAACGGCGATGTTTGAAAACAAATCAGAAATGTGAGGTTATGTTCATTCACTGCTGCTTGATCATATTATTTAGACTATTGCCAAATAAGATCGCAATATTGTAAGAATGCACCCAAGTGGAGAAATAATGAAACACATCAAACTATGTATCATAATCAACATTACGGGTTATTCATTTATTATTTTAGTAAACAACTCAGTAAAATCAAGGAATATTTTCATTATTTGCTATATCCAATGTATTTGTTGGAGAAAAATAATGCTTTGACCTGTTCAGAACATTAAAAAAGGAGGAGTTTCTTTATCACAAAAGCAGGAGCTGATAAAGTGAAATCGATAAACAGCGAGGTGAAACACGACTGTCATTGGTTGTAAAACAACATTAATTGAAACGTTATTGGTCATTGACTAACATTTGTGGCATGAGTTAAATAGTCACTACAATTTTTTTATGTAAGATGTGTAGTCATCTGCATTATCGACATACCACGCGAATACAATGTGACGTCATCATGCACGCTCCTTGATCCACGACAATCATAGCATTGTCAAGTATTGAGTCTTGAAATCCAACTAACGGAACTCTTGAGAAGTTAGCTACTCATAGTGTGAAAACGCATCATTTCCAGACATAGGTACCTTATTAAAAATGATCAGCATATCTCAATATACCACCTCACCTCCATTTTCGGTGTTTCTTTTTTTTTTTTTTTTTTTTTTGCAACACTCTGTATATTCCGTCCATCAGCAAAATCATACCATAAATTCGACTTTTTGAGGAATTCGTTTCATGTGTGCAGTTCTATGTGACGGACGTTTTGCTTGTTTAGATGTAATCCTGCCGCGGCTAAATCGTGTTATTTCCCTGTACAATTAGGTTTATAAATATTTAGAGAGTATTAACTTTGTTGCCTCCACAAATGTTTGTCTCTTTCCCGTGAATGAATTTGTATTTCGTTTTATTCAAAAGGCTTGTTAATGACTTGTGTAAGTTGTAAACTTATCTTGTATAGAGGAAACATTACGTAAGTTATTGTTACGTCACATTTAATTGTCGACAGATGTGGTTTACAGGCTACATTGCACACTTTCTTTGAATTTATTGCTCTTTGTAAGCCATGTTGCCACAACACCCGTCTCATGCTGCAATATTATTTGTAACTGAAATCCTGGTACAGTTGCCTCAGCTTCTCACATATTAACAAATAGATTGTTCCATCATCTCATTTATTGCATGAGTTGTTCTGTTCCTTTGTATCCTGTACTGTAAATTATGATACGTGAGAGACTGAATTTTTATCACGTTCTTTAAATAATAAGACCACGAAGGGAAACTCAATTGAAATTTTATAGAACAGTAGCCGGTGGGGTTGTACAAGACCAGCTTTTTACTTACGCGACTTATGCCATTTTTGGTGTAATTTAAAGTATTACGAAGTGTTGATGATACCATTTACCTCTGGGATTTAACCATCGTCAAAATATTGAAACATATCATGAAATGAAGTAGTGGAAATATGATTTTACGTTGTAACCGTCAGACATGTTGAATGTTCCATAGAATAACAGATATGAAGAGGTAATTTATGTTACGTATTAAATCAGATTTAAAATGCAAGGAAACTAAAAGCTAACCAAACCTAAATCATTGAATGGAAACGAAATCAATTACTCTAACGTAGGTGAATTCCAGGGAACGTCCTTTTTATTATTTTAAGCGGTTAAATATGTAAAAGACAAATTCGGACATAATATGTTGAAGCCACTGATATGCTGTATTGGTGGTATATCGGTGGTGTATCTGTGGTTATCGGTGCTCATCGTTGTGATAACCGGTGGTTTATCGCTGGTTAGAAGTAAGAACTGTTGTAACCTTCGTGGTCATGACAGGAAATAGTCCCACTTTATTTTCATATTTACGAGAAAATAAAGAAATGATAATAAATTTCCCAGATTGAAATACGTTAAATATAGTGTTTGATTAATATGTATGTCAATTATGTACTGTTAAAGTGCGTAAATAAAAAGGCACTGTTCTCCCACCCGGCCCAGTAGCCGTTACAACATTAACATATGGGTCTGAGACTTGGCCTTTAACGATCTCTGATAAACATAAAATTGAGGCAATAGAAATGAGATTTCTAAGATCCTTTGCAGATACATCTTTAAGAGTTCAAAAGAGAAGTCATATCAGAGAATATTTTTAACTCATGCTCCAAATGGGAGTCAATGACCAATCACATTTAAATGATTTTTTATTTACAAGCAATCATAGTCGTGTTTCGCCTCGAATTTATCAACGAAGTTTATCATATTAAAGAAAGCTCCTCCTTTTTTAACATTCTGAATAGGTCATAGTATTATTTTGCAGTGACTGACTCTCTAAGAAATACGGCTACCAGATTGTACATATAGTGCATGAATCTCAGCAGATAGCGCATGCGGGTGATAATATAAAAACATTTGGAGCAATTGATTATACCATAAAAAAAGAAACCACTATTTTCATTTTCTTAAACGAATTATTTTACAGGAAATGACGTTGCAGAAAAATACATAATTGGCATATTTACTTCATAGGACATCATAAATTAATTAATACCTATAATGTTGGTTATAAATTTCTCCGCTAGGGTGCATTCTTATAATATTGCGATCCTTTGGCAATAAATAATATAATCTGGTTGCAGTGATGAACAAAAGAAGCAAATGAAGCGTACCAATCATTTCTCACTTGTTTTCAAACATCGCCGTTTATATTGAATATATAAATATTTTAAAATAACTATAGTTAAATAATGATTTGTGAGTAAACAGCTTAATTTTATTCGTTAAATAGTCCTAACAAATGCCACTCTTGATTTCCAAATTCCCTAGATAAATTGGAAATCACTCATGGCATTATTTATGACTATTTAACTCATGTCGCAGATGGTAGTCAATGACCAATCACGTTTCAATGAATTCTGTTTTACACCAATGACATTCGTGTTTCACCTCACTCTTTATCAATTTCTCTTTATCAGCTCCTGCTTTTGTGATAATGAAAGCTCCTCCTTTTTTAATTTTCTGAACAGGTTAGACCATTATTTTTCTCCAACAAATACATTGAATATAGCAAATAATGTATATATTCAGTGATTTTACTGAGTTGTTTATTCAAAATATAAATGATTAACCTATAATGTTGATTATAATAGTTTGATGTGTTTCATTATTTCTCCACTAGAGTGCATTCTTACAATATGGCGATCCTATTTGGCAATATGATCGAGTTGCAGTGAATATACATAACCTCACATTTCTAATTTGTTTTCAAACATCGCCGTTTACATTAACTATATAAATATTTTAAAACACCGGTAACTATATTCAAATAATTAATGTTTAGTAAAGAGCTTAATTTTATTCGTTAAATAGTCCTAGCAAATGTCACTCTTGATTTCCAAATTCTCTAGACAAATTGGAAATCACTCGTGGCATTACTTATGATAAATTACAAGTATATAATATAAACTAGAGAATATACAGAAAAATATAAATGGTTTGAACATGTACAAAGAATGCCAAATAATCGTTTATCAAAACAGATGCTTTATTATAGACCTGAAGGCCGAAGAAATGTAGGAAGACCTAAACGACGTTGGAAGGACGGTCTGTATGCTATAGCATATTGTGCAGCAGGAAGCGGAACGGGCCAATAGGCCCATACCTTGTAGATGATGATGAACAATGTATAGATAGCCTCATGACCCTGTGGTCAGAGATTCTGACTACTATTCACGAGATCTCGGATTCGATTCCCGCTCACATCACAGGAATTTTTCCTTACAGAATTGCTGAACTATTCCTGTGGTCGTCCATGATCTATAATTTAGGTTAAGTTTATGTTTAAGGAATCTCCTAAAGCTTCGTTAGCATTTATCGCCTATCATATCAGAGTAACTTAACTCAGCCTTCCAGGCGCCCCAATCTCGTAAGTGGATTACAATTTCGCCAATGCCAGAAAAGAATGCCAAAAATGTAAGGCAACCTGGTGGCATTGGACAGAAAAAAATAAACATAATAAACAGCTTGAATATTACCGAGCTCAAGTGGTAGCGTTTGAAACTCATATTCAGGAGGTCCCGCGTTCAAACCCCCAACCAACCTGAGGAATTTTTTTTCCTAGTTTTTCTCCATGCGTCCTCATGCCATGCTGGATTGGATTTCATTGCCAGGAGCTATTTTATCACTTAGTTAAGTTAATGTAAAAGTATATTCTCTACTCGTGTCCGGCGTAATGATGGTCCAGAGGTGAGATGAAGCCCCTGTTATGGAAGGTCTGTGATGCCATAAAGAAACGTACTAGCCAAAAAGTTTGATATCTTTGTAACAAGGAAAGTTAAAAATTACAGTATATGTTTAGTGTTCTTGTTTTAGTGAAGTTCTAAGAATAGTCTTTAGGACTACTGTATTAATTTGATTTTTCAGTTAAATGTTATTAATTCGTGATTATAGATCACAATATTGCGTCCACCGCTGTGGTTCGAGGTAGCGTGGTGCCTTGTCACGCAGCGGGCCTGGCTTCGATCCCCGGTCGGGACAAGTTTTCTGGGTGAGGTTTGTCGGGGTTTTCCCTCACTTGTAAGACAAATACATGTCAGGAAACTTTAAGGCTCAAACGGTCTCTGAACATCATATGGCCTTCATAATCATCATCGTTTGGCGCACCACTATCACATCATCCCTCATATCATCGGGGCAGCCGTAATCCCGCCTTCCAGGCTTCCCAACCTCAGAATCGGGTTACAATTCCGCAAATGTCAGGAGAGAACACCAGAAATGTTTAAATAACAACCTGGGCCATTAAAAAAAATTACAATTGCAGTAACTTTTTGCGTGTTACTTGTGGAATGTTAATTCGGTTTGAAAAAATCCAGTTTGTGCAAAACTGAAAGCATGGAGCTAGTGCCTACCACACTATTTCGGCACTGTTCCTGATTTAAAGAATTTTCGGCCTGAGAAGAATTCATCATTAGTTATATTTTTACTTCCATCTGTATTACGTCAGAAAAGTAGCTGGGCAGTAACGAACAAATTTCTCCTGAGGATGGGACTGTTCCCGAAAGGTCTACAATGTTTTAATTATTTTAATAGTTGAGGAGACTGCATACAATGTACATAATTGTATGTTACAACTTTTCATATTGTGAAAAATTAATGTATAATTTACTATGAGTGCATAAATTTACATAAAACATAGCTGTTTTTACATAAAGCATAGTAGTATTAGCATTACAGCTGTAATAGTAGTGTTGCGAATAATCCTGTCAAAATCTTGTTGATTAAGAAGTAGCCAGGTGGCGTCGTGGACAAAGTTTCACTGCTATGGGGCGCGCGGAGTTATAAATATAGGCTAAGAGAGAGAAAAAGAGAGAAATTTCTGTCTGAAATGGGATGCCCGGACAGAATAGTTGGTTAAAGCGCCAGTACGTAGAATTAGATACTTTGGATTCAAGTCCCAGTTTGGGCGAACATTGCATCTTCAAAAAATTGATTTATTGTTGTATATGGTCTTCTCGTCCCATAAAACCATAAAACTTTTTTTTATTTTGATAATTTTCCTCATCATTGAGGGTTTTCTCCAACCAATCTTAGTAATTAACATGAACTAGAAAAAAATAAATAAATATAAATAACTACGAACTTATAGACTATCAGTGTGCAATAAACATTCACAATTTTCCCTTAATTGAAGTTCTCCATCTTTCTCTGTCCTCTGTGTCTTCATCTGTTACATCAAATTTCCACATTCAATTTTGAATGTTGTTCTTCAGGTTGTTCTTGGTCTTTTCTGTTCCTTCTTTCAATTTCTCATGCATAGACGGCCTTTGGTACTCTTCCATCCTGCATTCTTCTTACGTGTCCATACCATTTTAGCCTTCTGTGTTCAATCTCATCCATTATATTTCTTTCTTCATTCATTCATTTTCTAATTTCAGTATTTCTAATTTTTTCCAGTCGAGATTTCCTGGCAGCTCTTCTCCAAAAATCCATTTCAACTGAAGTTATTCTGTTGACATGTTGTTGTGTCATTGTCCAGACTTCCGATCCATATAACATTATACTTTCTAGGATGGATTCATAAATTAGTTGTTTTGTTCTGTTAATGATGTTTTTACTCCATAGTTTAAAGCTTTTTTACTTAATAATTAAATTCAAATATATTAAAACAAGACAGTAAAAGGACGCCTTATTTTTGGTTTACAAGACCAATATTATATTATTAAATTATTATTTAACTATATCTGTATGAATGTCTAAATTTACATAAACACCACAATATATTTTTTGAGTTCTGCGGTCAAGAGATGCAATAATTTGTAGATGTAAAACTAGGGCAGTAGTTTATAATGGTAATAACAAATGATGCATAATGCCTTATTCCCTGACGTAATATAATTAACAAGTGTTTTCAGTGTGATGGTTATCGAGGACTCGATAGTCAGCCAGCTGTGCACCGACTGGCCTCAAATTGCAACAAAACATTTAGATATTTAAATACCCAGTGCTCACACATGTCTATCTTCACAGAATTTAATCTACATCTTCACGGGCTGAAGAAGAAAAATTTCTATTTCTATATAAAATCCCAGGTCATACGTCTCTACGCTTGCCAACGTATTTTAATGCATTTCTTGACGCCGCGCCGCATATGAAAATGGCTGGTAATCGAGTGTTGCCAGCCTGTAAAACTAGTTTTGAATATTTTCTAGAAAGTAATAGGCTATATTTAAGGGAAGAGATTGTGAAGCGAGGTAAAAAGTAATTTGTATTTTTTTAAATATAATATATTAGCATGGTCATTTTCGGTGTCAACTACCGTAGGTAGAATCGACAAGATTTTTTTTTCAAAATCTTTTCACAAAAGCATTCTTTGGAATTCGCTAAAAATACGTATGTTTTTTCATAGTTAAATATATGCTAAATTAACACAAAATTGCTTATTGTCAGGTAATCATTATCAGAAGGGGATATAATATTTGGTATTGTTTATGGTTAGGCATAACAAATACATCATTTAAGATCCAAAAAGCTATTTCTTTTAGCTCCGGCCCTTTGGTACGTACGGTAATATGTTATAACGATAATTTTATTGTCCCAGAAAATTCTCTAAATAATGGTGAAAACCCCATCCAAATCAGTCAAATAGTTTTTGAGACCGTGTATAAAGGACAGACAAATAGACTCACACTCATTGTTGGGTATATAAAGAATAATACAGGAGAGGTGTTAGAACATCATCGATACAGAAAAAAGGAGTTTTTTTTAAGTAGACTTAGAAAAACCTGGTTATAACCAGGGGATATAATATATTTGCATGGTCATTTTCGGTGCCAACTACCGTAGGTAGAATCGACAAGATATGTGTTTTTTCTTCAAAAAGTTTTCACAAGAACAACCTTTGGAATTAGCCAAAAATACGTAGGTTTTTGTAGCTAAAATATATGATAAATTAACACAATTTTTTTTAATGTCAGATAACCATTATCAGAAGTATATTTTTTAATGAATTTTCTGGAACAAGAAAATTATCACGAGTGATTTCCAAATTATCGATAAATTCACGACTCACGAAGTGAGGAGTGAATTTATCTAGAGAATTTGGAAATCAAGAGTGGCATTTGTTAGGACTATTTAACGAATAAATTAAGCTGTTTACTCACAAATCATTGTTTAAATATAGTTATTTTAAAATATTTATATATTTAATGTAAACGGCGATGTTTGAAAACAAATGAAAAACTATTAGTATGCTTCATTTGCTTCTTTTCTTCATCACTGCAACCAGATCATATTATTTATTGCCAAAGGAACGCAATATTGTAAGAATGCACTCTAATGGAGAAAAAATTAAACACATCAAACTATATATTTACTCTATGATGTAAATATGACAATTATATTTTTCTGGAATGTTATTACCTGGGAAAAAATACATTTAATAAAGTGCAAACAGTGGTTTCTTTTTTTGGTGGTATAATCAATTGCTACAAATGTTTTATATTAATTCCCACGTGCGCTATGTGTTGACACTCATGCAATATATATACAATCTGGTAGCCGCATTTCTTAGAGGGTCAGTCACTGCAAAGTAATTATATGACCTATTCAGGATGATAAAAAGGAGGGGATTTCTTTATTGTGATAAACTTTAGTTGGTAAATTCTAGGCGAAACACGACTGTGATTGGTTGTAAATCAATAATCATTGAAATGTGATTGGTCATAGACTCCCATTTGGGGCATGAGATAAATAGTCGTATATATCCTATTACCGTACGTACCGTAGGACCGGAGCTAAAAGATCGCTTTTTGAACGCTTAAATGGTGTATTTGTTATGCCTAACTATAACAAATTGACCAAATTAACGTTAACAGAATTGAACATCTCAAAAAATTCTACAAAAAGTCCTCGACAGCATTTGTCTATCTTTTACGGATAACTGACAATACCCATTTTTGTCTTTCAGCTCATTGATGCCATGAAGATCGGGATAAATAGATTCCCAGGCAACGCCGTGTAATCAGCATGGGGTATCTAAAAATAATTACGAAATAAATTTATAGTTGTTTCTTTTTTACTTATTCAACTAAACGTAAAAACACATTTTATTTATTTAGGCGTAGCAGCGCTCGCGGGGAATTAGCTAGTTTCAGATATAAAATTGTATTAATACAGGACGTCTGTCTCAAGCCGTTCTTTTTTTGGTTGCGACCAGATACCCGTCAGATATGCGGCCAACTTTGAATGGTTTCGCAGGCGGAAACAGTTCACATGAATATAACGAATTCTCGTCGTCTTCTCATATGTTTATGTTTAACAGGTGTTGTCGATCTGGCAATTGTTACATTTTACGCTTATATTACTATTATTGTTTCAACACAACCTCTTTAAGCGTCAGATTTCAATAATGAATGGCATTTTTATCCATCTCTAGTTGTGTTATGCGGGATATCTGCAACATTGTATGAACGGCTTGAGTCACAGACACTCTGTACATTTTATAGTCAAACGTGTTAAACCACTTTCTTCAAAACATTGACATAATTGTGAATTAAATAGCATCCGAAACTTAATTCAGCTCTCCTGGAAAAAAGAGCATAAAAGAATGGAATTAGAACAACTCGGTTCTAAGAAGTCTATATGTGTATGTATATGCGCGTGTGTGTGTGTTAGTGTGTGCTTTTTAGCGTGTATGTATTTTTTGCGTGTGTGTGTGTGTTTTTAAATGTTTTTGCGTGTGTATGATGTGTGTGTTTTTTGCATGTGTTTTTTCTTTGTGTGTGTGTTTTTTTTTGAGTGTGTGTTTTTGTTTGCTTGTGTGTGTATGTGTGTCAACGCTCTAGCGGCCACATTTTTTTTCAGAACCAACCTCTACTTATAGCAATGATTATAGCTTAGAAAAGTCTATTCCATTAACCAGAAAAATCTAACTACTAGGAGTAAGATTTTTTTTTCTACTTGGCACGATAGATCTTCAAGGCCCTTGGCCTACCAGCCATCTGTTGGTCTCACATCCACATGTGTTAACCACAGAGGTAGACGAACATACAGCAAGTATAGGGGAAACATCGCCTAAAACAAATATTTAAAAATCGCTATAGCTGTCGCAATTTTCGATTTTTTGCTAAGAAACTCAGTATATGCTATTCTAATGAAACGAGGAAGGTATTCTAAAATTCAGCGAAAACAGACTAATAGAAGTGAGAGATTTACGTGAAACAGGAATTTAAAAAAAATGCTCTAGCATCCGCCATGTATGTTTTGTCGCAATGTAACTGTATACCAAACTTGTAATTAACAAAAAAAGCCAGGACATAAAATCAACTTGCTGAGGAATGATCTTAATTTACTCAGTTTCCTGTGCGACGGATTTTTACATATCGTAAACCATTGAGTCCAAAGTAATTTTATATAATTGAAGCTTTCCCATTGCTTACCTAATACTGTGGTAAAGTTTTATCACTATGTATAATAGATAAGAGAGTGAAAATTTAACTACAAATAGTCGTTATACAGTAAAATCTCCTTATTCGCGGATTAAAAAATTGTAACACAGTTCCTGTATTCGCGGATCCAGTCGGTATATTAGAAGGATTAATATCCTTTATTAACGCATCAACAACTTTTTTTACTGCAGGCACGTGCCAAGCCGGCTTTTACAAAGAGTGGTTCAAACCAAATGGACAAATTAATATCAAAGTAAAACAAATCTTATTGTCACTAAGACTAAAGTTCGTTGTTAAAAGTCGCCGCCGCAGTATTTCATGTGCCCCTATGTCCATTATAAATGTCGTCCTTGCCACTATCGGTGTTTTATTGTTTCAACTTGTCATTCGTTGTAATAATTTTAATTGAAAACACGTGTCTCTTTTGCTTTGTTACCAATTTATAAAGTTGAGTAAAAGGAAAGAAAATTAGTTCCGAAGCGAAAAAAACTAGTGTTGCCGCTTAAAGTCATCATCATCATCATCATCATCTGCATTCATGGATTAGGTCTGTTGACCCGTTCCGACTTCAGCCCATCTCTTTCTAGGTCTGCCCACATCTCGGGTGCCTTTAGGTTTGTATTTTGTTATTTGTTTTGGATATCTTATCTTCATTCATTCTATCAATCCGGCTTTTCTTCTGCTGAAGTTTATGAGTAAGTTATTTTTTACTAGTAGAGGTTACCAGCCTCTAGCCAAACCCCTCTTCCTGGAGGACAGGGAACTCCAATTTCGGAGTGTTCGTCTCCTAGAGAAGTTGCATTCACTACGGGTTTCGGGACGTCTCTTCTCCACAAGTAACCCTGTGGACGGTGCCCTACCCAGGTACTACCCACTGGGCGAGTGGGACCTGGAGCTCACAAAAGGGCAGGGGCGCCTACTCCCTGGAATGGACTACCTCTTTCAAGGGTACCACTCTGTTACCCGCTTAAAGTAAAAATATAAATGCTTGACCGTTTATACGCGTTGGTGAGTCGTTTGCGTCTGAATCACGCTGTTTCAGTGTTAAGGAATCAAGAAATCCGAAGACAAAATAAGTAATTCTGTCGCAGAATTCACAGCTGAATATCAATCTTAATTGAAAGACCTTTTAAAAGCGGCAAAACAGGACAAAATTACCAAGTTCTTTAAGTTCTTGCCTAACCCTGACAGTAATAATTAATAATTAATATAAATTGTTCAAAATCTCTCATTAATTGATTTTATTTTGATAATTTTAATTTTATTTTGTAACTTTGGAACGTATCCCCTATATACCCATACAAATTACCATTCCATATTCGCGGTTTTTGTATTCGTGGCATATTTGCGGAACATATCCCCGCGAATAAGGAGCTTTTACTGTATAGTAAAAAATCTGTCCTAACAGTTTTATTGTTGAACCTGTAGGACTAATGTTTTGAGAGCAGAATTTTAACTTTGAAAAAATAATTATATCATAATAATCATGAACTCATTAGGTTTTGGTCGTTTGAGCCTGTTCCTATTAGATCTCAAGATGTGGTCGGTCAGTCCATCTTAATTTTGGTCTTCCTTTATCTCGACTTCCTTTAGATTAATGTTGCAATGCTAATATAGGAAACCTATATTGCTCCATTCTTTGGATACGTTGTAACCAATTGCTTTGATAATTCTGAATTTATTCAACTATATTTTGAACTTTGTCCACCGCTGTGGTATCGGGGTAGCGTGCTGCCTTGTCACGCAGCGGGCCCGGGTTCGATCCCCGGTCGGGACAGTTTTTCTGGCTGAGGTTTTTATCGGGGTTTTTCCTCACCTGTAAGACAAATGTCAGGAAAACTTTTAGGCCCAAACGGTCCCCGAAATCATATGACCATCGCAATCATCATCATTCATATTCATCTTAGGTTAAGCTTAGGACTAGGGACTCTCCTGGCGCACCACTATCATCAATCATCACCCATCATATCATCGGGGCAACGTAACCCCGCCTTCCAGGCGCCCCAATCTCAGAAGTGGGTTACAAGTACGCCATGCCAGGAGAGAAACCAGGAATGTCGAAAGACAAACCTGGGGCATTTGAAAAAAAAATATTTGTTGAACTTTTAATTTACCGCGTATATCTGTGTTTCTTTGCTTGTCCATTTTTGTTTAATCTAAGAGTGGATGTAAAAAATGTCATCTGTGCCGCTTGCAATTTTAATTTGATTTTAGAATTTAATATCCAATTTTCGCTGTTATATTTCAGTCCTAATTTTGCAGTTACATTGTGTAATCTCAGTTTAGTTGCGGTTGATATTTGTTTTTCCAAAAATTATTTTTATGATTCCATTTATTGCATTATATTTTTGTAACTTTATATCTGTATGACACAGAGATAAAGTTACAAAAATACAATGCAATAAATAGAGTCGTAAAAAGAAATGTTGGTAAATAAATGTCAACCGTAACTATATTGAGATTACACAGCATGACTACAAAAATTATATCAGGTGATAATGACAGGATATGAAGAGGATACGATGTATAAGCTGATAAAACTGAAAGAAAAATTTGGAAAGTGGACAAGACAGAATAAGAGAATATTTATTAATTGTAGACAATGGTAATAATTTACGCTTAGACAAACAAATATGTAAGAGATTTAAATACAGGGTCATCAAAAAAGGTTGCAGAAATTTCAAACAATCATAGATCAGGAACTATTTGAAATATTAAAACAAGTATTTTTTGTTAAATTCACCAACTCAAAAAAAAAAGTTTTTTTCTGCCTTAGAATGTTTCTATAAGTTATACCGTACGCTCCGATGGTTGCTCTGTAAACATCCAGCCGATAGTCCATTTCGGCCCAGCAGCGCTGGATCATCGCAGGCGTGATTGTTGCAACAGCATCGGCGATCCTTTGCCTTAAATTTTGCAGATCTCGGATTGGTTCACTGTGCACGATGTTTTTTACGTATCTACATAAAAAAAAGTCTAAGGGTGTCAAGTCGGGGCTTCTAGGAGGCCATTGAATAGGACCGGAGATGTTTACTTAGACTTGCTAGAACAGTACTTTTCCCGCAAGTAGATCAAATTGAAGAAGAAAATAACGTAACGTTATTCTTTCAACAAGATGGCGCGCCCCCACACTTTTCCCAACAAGTTGGAGACACTCTGCATGAAAAATTCCCTGATCTGTGGATTAGTAGGTCCGGTCCTATTCAATGCCTCCTAGAAGCCCCAACTTGGCAACCCTAGACTTTTTTATGGGGATACGTAAAAAACATTATGTACAGTGAACCGATCAGAGAGCTGCAACATTTAAGGCAAAGGATCGCCGATGCTGTTGCAACAATCACGCCTGCGATGATCCAGTGCTGTTGGTCCGAAATGGACTATCGGCTGGATGTTTGCAGAGCAACCAATGGAGCGCGCGTAGAAACATTCTAAGGTAAAAAAAACTTGTTGAGTTGGTGAATTTAACAAAAAAAAATACTCGTTTTAATATCTCGAATAGTTCCTGAGCTATGATTGTTTGAAATTGCTGCAACCTTTTTCGATGACCCTGTATTTGGGAGTAGGCCTATATTTAAAGTTACGGTAGATAAGAGAAATTATATGAATTATAAAATGCAACAAGGGAAGCCGACAATGAGATACATCCTATTCTGTGGAATGGCCACATATCAATAAGATTGTTGAAAGCTTTACTGCATATGGCTCGAAGTATGGAAGCTAACAAAAATAATTGAAAACTGTCTGCGGGCCTAAAGATGAACTTCTGGAGAAGAAGCTGTAGAATATCTAAGCTACAACACATAACCAAATCAAGTGATCTGAAAATTATGAAAATCGAAGGAACCATCATAGACATAATTGAGACAAAGATAATACTATTCATTATGAGTGTGCCTCTCTTTTTGTGTACAGTTTTCGATCCCTTAGTTCAGGGGTCACCAATTGGCGGACCCCGGTCCGGATCCAAACCCTGGGGCTTAGGTTTCCGGACCGGTTAAATATCGAATTAATACACATTTTTAAAACCGGTTAAACATCGAATAAAAATCAATTTACTAAATTTCATGTTATGATAGTATTATTGTTGGCTCGGTTGGCAGTACTGCTTATAGTCAGAGATTTGACTGAAGATGAAGGGATTCCGTTTGAAACCTGGTATCGTGAAAAACACGGACTTTGTGTATTTAAATATTACTCTATCCATGTGTTAAATTTATCATAAACTTATTAATAATTATTAGTATTAGTAACTAAAACTATTATTCTACCAGTTATATTATATGGGTGCGAAACATGGACTCTTACTTTAAGGGAGGAAAGAAGATTAGGCCTACAAGTATTTGAGAATAAAGTACTTAGGAAAATTTTGGACCAAAGAGAGATGAACAGACAGGTGAATGGAGAAGACTACATAACAATGAACTACATGGTATTTATAGGAAGCCAGATATTATAAGAACAGTTAAGTCTCGTAGATTGCGATGGGCAGGACATGTTGCGCGTATGGGGAATGAAAGATGTGCATGGAAGCTTCTTGTAGGAAAGCCACAGGGAAAACGCCCCAGTTGGTAGGCCAAGAATGAGGTGGGACAACATTAACTATAATTTGAGGGAAGTAGATTATACAGGGAATGATTGGAAAGCATTAGCTCAGGATAGGGATGTATGGAGAGCTTATGTCCGCGCGGCCATGAACCTACGAGTTCGATAGCGCCAGTGAGTAAGTAAGTACTACTGTGGTGTATCCTTTTAGTATTTACCATTTTTTTGTGCAATACATACCAATAACATAATTTAAATAATTTCCTTATAATATTAATTACTTAATAAAAGCTTCGTATGTATAATCAACTGTGATTCCGGATCTCGACTTAATTTACTTCTATGAAAATGGACCTCCATGAAATCTAATTGGTGACCCCAGCCTTAGTTGAATACATAAACGACATGAAGTCTGATCAGTGGGGTACAATACATTTTACGCCACCATTACATTCTTACTACAGGTACGCATTTTGAAAGATACAGCACTGAACTGGTTTATAATTTCTCTCATCTGTTATCAGTGCGGCAATGGTTTTGTGAGCGCATCAGCGCTCTGAAAGTACATAACCCCCACACCTGTATTATGGTATTGCCATCTAGAAAGAATGGAGGAATGTCGAAGGCCAAGAAAGATATGGAATTGGACTCCCCCCGTTAGATGGAAGAAAGGAAGGTCCAAAAAGCGTCGGAGTAATGATGTTTATTCAACCGTGCAGGACAGAAACCTACAAGTTAATGACTAACAGGACCGAGAAGCAGGGAAAAAAGGAATCAGGAATACACAATTAAAAAACTCATATGATCCAGCAGACCGAATTCAAAATACAAAAATCAGTAAAAACAAAGTAGTGTCATTCGACATCAAAAACCTACACACAAACGTCCTAATTAACGAAACAATAATAATAATAATAAAACAACAGCCAAAAGAAAAAAATTGTAAAGGATTTAAATTATCTCCAAACAATCAAACAAAGTTAATAAAATATTCAAATAAAATTAGGCCTACTTCAATTCAACAATGGATTCTTTACTCGAGAAGATGGAATACCGCGTGCAACCAGACGTCCAGAATTATTTTATCAAAACTATTTCTACAACATATTTAGAAAAAAACAATCAAAAAGCCAAGAACAATTTAAAATTAAATTATTAGTAAGATATGTCGACCACCTTCTAATAATATATTATAAGAATGAAAAATCAAAAAGGACATTTTAACAGAATTGAACAAAATTCATGAAAGGAAGAAACAGAGATTAACAATTCAATTACCTAAAACTATCAATCACCAAAATCTAAATTGCAATATTTTAGATATAAGGATATACACAAAACCCATAGCAACATAATAATGTTACCCCAGAAATCAAGACAAAATTTTAAAAAAACTTTTTTTTACCCTTATAAACACAATAATAAAATTACCTTTAAACAAAGTAAACTAATAAGGAATTGAATTGCATAAAATTTCTAGCGCATAAAATCGGTTACAATCAATAAATAATTAACAAACTAGTAAAGAAACAAAAAAAAATAAATAAATTTAACCAAACTGGAGAGAGAACATTATGAAATTAAAAGTAACTAGATAACCCTTACTTATGCAGGAAATGAAACTGCAAAACTGGCTAAATAATTAACTCTGTGAGTATATATGATTTTTCTATCAAACCACTTTTTTTATTGATAATGGAGTGGTGGTTTCTGTGCAATACCACTAAGAGTTCTTATGTACAGTACTGCTTCTAAGGGTCAATTTCACCAACAGAGGTAACTGTATTACGCCAGTTTTCTCCGCGTATAATGCATAGCTTAAACTGGCGTAATACAGTTACCTCAGTTGGTGAAACCTACCCTAAGCGGTGATTTTGAAGCCCACTAGTCTGACAGTTTAACTTTTGTATTATTTATATCTAGTTAATACAGTACATTATAAAAATAATTCACAGCAGCTCAAATGGTTAAAAGCTTATAAAACCAATTATAAATTTTACAATATTATTTCAAACGAAATTGAAGACGCCAATAGATATGAAAATATAGGAGTCTAATAGTTGTGACAATTTTTATATGGGTAGAACTAACAGGAATTTTAATATAAAATTCAATGAACATTTTATAGATTTTAAATATAATGAGGGTAAATAAACTGTTCATATGCATATAATAGAAACAGGTCATTAGTTCAACGCAATCCATAATCACAGAGAGAATCGATAATAATCACAGAGGGAGTAACAGCTGTAAAAATTAAACATTCTTCAAGAAATCGAAATTTTGAAAGAAGCTGAAAATGAAAACCTATTGAAATCTTTATCAGTTGAAAACGGCTGAGATCACAGGTGCATATTTTAATAGTTTAACCTTATATACATACGTCCACCGCTGTGGTCTCGAGGTAGCGTGCTGCCTTGTCACGCAGCGGGCCCGGGTTCGATCCCCGGTCGGGGCAGTTTTTCTAGGTGAGGTTTTTATCGGGGTTTTTCCTCACATGTAAGACAAATGTCAGGAAAACTTTAAGGCCCAAACGTTCCCCGAAATCATATGGCCATCATCCTTATCATTATCATCCTTACCCTTACCATTATCATTATCATAATCATCCTTCACCGGTGTGGAAAGCAGCGGGAAGCTACCACACCTACACAATTCCCTAGTAAAGCTGCAAGCATAGAATGAAAATGCTATGATTGCAGTGAAGGACCTGCCTTCGGGCAGAATTATTATGGATGGATGGATGGATATACATATAATCTTTTTTCATGATCATTTTCTGTCTCTACTATGAAGATATGTAAAAACAAAACTTAAAAAAATATTTTCACGAGAACGACCTCAATAGCTTAATTCCTTCGAATATTTAATGAAAGATTTAAGACTTCAGCAAGGATATTATTTTATTTTAATTGAGAGCATGGAAGAGTATAACTTTTGTAGTAATCAATTCAATTGATCACTTTCTAATTTAGTGATAGGTCCGTAGTTGAGTAACTTGTTTGTGAAAGCTTGTGACTGAATTAAAAAACATTAGAAAAATCAAATATACGAGTAGTATCTAGTTTTGTTTTTAAATAATAGATTCTAATTGTTTTAATGATTGTGAAAAATAAGATTGACGCAGAAATACATTATTTCAGTTGCTGACAAATGAACAAGCGGCTTTTAAGCGATTTCTCCAACACAAAGATCCGGTTGATTAATGTGTGAAAGGAAATGTTACGAACACGATTCTAGAAATGAGAGGCTTATTCAGATGGTATTTACCTACTATTAAAACTACCCTTGATTGTAGTGCTTACTTTCTAACATTTATATGGAATTAGGTATTGAAAGTATTAAATTAAAGAAAAAACTTGGAAATGAGTATTGCATTCTTTTTCTTCTACTACAACAACTACTACTACTACTTCAGATGTTAGGTGTTTTTGCCTATTGCGTCTCCAAAAATACTATATTCTTTGATCCATCCATCTTGTACTTGACAGCCCTATTCTTTGGCTTTGTGTAACATTGCTTGTTTTGTAAAATTGTAGGCTTTCTTGATTCCTGTTGGGTTTGTCTTTCGGGCTAAATGGCCATGGTCTGGTTTTCTTAAAAGTCAACATTTCGTCTACTGCTGCGGTAGACATCCTCAGGAGATTCTGCGTGCACTATGATCTCCTAACTCTTCACTCTTCAAGGGAGTTAGGAGTTAATAGAGCACACAGAATCTCCTGAGGATGTCTACCGCAGTAGTAATCGAAACGTTGAGTTTTAAGAAAGCAAGACCACGGTCATTTAGCCCGAAAGACAAACCCAACAGGAATTGCTTGTTTTGTCTATTATCTGTTCGTTACATCAAAGATCAAAGTTCACCTGAAGTGGAAGTCAGGATGAGTTATTGCTACCCAAGAAGTGCTCCAAAGAGCTAGAGTCAGAAAAAGTCTCTCTTTATTAAATCATATATGCTTTCTCGGGGAGGAGCTACATTATTGAAGATGGAGGGTGTATGGCAAGACTATAGATGCTCGGGGTAGATGTCTCTCTCAGTTCTCTTGTTGGTTTCGTTGCGACAGCTAGAGCAATTGTTTAATTTTTATTTCAGATGAACTTCTACATCAAGTGGTCCAATTTTGCAACTTATATATTGGTCGTGGTATTTTTCGGTGTCTTCTAGACAGGATCGGTGATGGTCTTTAAAAAAAATGTTCGAAAATATTTTCAGAGAACAGCCTCAGTAGCTTCATTCTTTCGGAATTTGCTAAAAATGGCATTATAATGGCTTTTCCATGGAAGAACGTTATATAGCGTAGTGAAAATATAGATTTCTCCATTCAGAAAGGAATAAAGTTGTATTATTTTTACGAATACTTGGTAATCACATAACATATTTTTTAAGTGCTTTGAAATAAAAGTGTTCTTTGTACGCATGATTTTAGGTAGTAGGAAAATACTTATACTAAATATAAAATAATGGAAACACCTTCCAAATCTTCATTGATATGGTGTAGGATAGCTGTAGTTCTTCTTGGAATTTATTGATACAACTTACGAATTATACTATGGGTATTTTGTAGTATTCTTCTTGGAGAATTTCTCCAAGCTATTTTAGAGAGGAAGGAGATAGAAATAGTTTCCTTAATCTAATTTCAAATTCATGCCACGTTGCATGATATGCATATAATATCCATATCTGGAGATTGAACTAGAAATGTCGCTTCTCTTTTATGCTTCTCAAACCAGTGTTTAAATACAACCAACAATCCGAGTAGA
Source organism: Diploptera punctata (assembly GCA_030220185.1). Lineage (NCBI taxonomy): Eukaryota > Metazoa > Arthropoda > Insecta > Blattodea > Blaberidae > Diploptera > Diploptera punctata. The sequence goes on along the minus strand of JASPKZ010006076.1, from coordinate 4,166 downwards.
TACATTTTTATCTTGAAATATAGGATTATCTAAGAGGAACAATTTCTGTACCATTGAGTGCGCGTGGTCTCTTAGAATATATTCATAGAGCTTATAAAGACTAGGGAATTAAACTATTATAATATGGTTAAAAAACTAAAAGAAGAATATGAAAAATGGGGACTTTATATAAACATTGAGAAAACTAAATACCTGTATATAGGAGAAGAAATGGAAAATATAAATTTCGACAATGGAGAAGAACTAAAACCTAGTATTGAATGAACTTATTTAGGAACAAAAGTAGACCATTCAGGCGATAATACAGTGAAAATTAAAAATAGAATCGCACAAACAATACAAGCAATAAATGCTTTAAACTCTGTTTGGTGGAGCAAAAATATTACAAAAAATAGAAAATTACAAATATATCAAACCATAATTCAGAGCATTTTAACATATGATGCTGAGGTCTGACAAATTCCTACCAGGGAAATGAAAATAATTTTAAGTACAGAAATGAATGTTTTAAGAAGATCAGCTGGAAAATCTAGAATGGATAGAATATGAAATAAAGAAATAAGGGAAATTATGGGTGTACAAGAGGAGCCGGGCATCATAGACATTATAGAAAAGAAAAGATTGCAGTGGTATGGCCATGTCAAAAGAATGCCAGAGCATAGATTGCCAAAAATTGTTATGGAATGGATCCCAATGGAAAGGAGGAAGAGAGGAATACCGAAGAAAACTTGGATAGAAGGGGTACAAGTAGCTATGAATATCAGGGGAATGGAGGAAGATCAATGGATGGACAGAGAGGGATGGCGTTTGGTTTCCGGAAGACGGCGGCGGCTGCCATGATACCGGATGATGATGATGATGATGATGATGATTTTTCAGTACATTCCAAGTCACTGTAACATATTTGGCAACGAAGAGGCTGGTTAAGTTGTGAAGGTTACCTTTGAATTCGGACCAGTTACAGAACTAAGAAGATAAACCGAATAAATACATTATCTTGAAATATAGTATTATCTGAGGAGAACAATTGCTGTACCATTGTGTTTCAGTGCATTCCAAGTCACTGTAACATATTTTGTAATGAAGTAAAGTAAAGTGTTTCCACTACAGACCTCGGGAGGCCCTTGGGGTAGTAGGATGTTAAGGCTCCCACTTTTTCTAGACAATCGGCACTTGATGTCAGCCCGGTTGTCAGCCCTGCGTGACGGCCGCCTTTACCCCCAGAACAAGCATCTGGTACTCATTTCAGCTAGAGGCTGAGTCGATCCCAGGGCCATGGTGCCACCAGGGGGGCTGATTAAGTTGTGAATGTTACCTCTGAACTCGGACCAGTTCTTGAACTAAGAAGATAGTCCGAGTTGATACATTGTCGGCTCAATCATATAGTTTGCAAGAGCTTTGCTTTGTGGTTAGGTAGGTCTATTTTGCACGACATAAGTATGTAGCATATCAAGCGGCTTTATCACGTTTTATTCACTAGAATACATTTTTACCAACTAAAGATACTGGAAAAGACAAAAATTGTAACGCAGTTAAGATAATTATATTCACATGTAGTAGACATTGAAACGTCATTTAAAAATGCGAAAACGTTATTGTCAGAGAAATCTTTTCAGTTTTTGGTGATTGGAGCGGCGACTTAGAAGCCTCTAACGACAACTCCCCGGCAGTAACAATGTTTTTTTTTAACCAGAGGAAAACAGTTGCATTTGATGCCGCCTGTAAATTAATTGGCAGAACCGACTATATCTTGAAATATATTATCTGAGGGGAACCCTGTACCATTGAGTGCACATGGTTTCCTTGCAAGCCTTCATAGAGCTTATCAAGACTAGAGAATAAAACCATTGTGTTTCAGTGCATTCCAAGTCACTGTAACATATTTTTTAATGAAGAGGCTGATCAAGTTGTGAACTCGGTCCAGTTCCAGAACGAAGATGATCTTAGAGTAACTGCATTTCGCTAGCAAGAGCTAAATACATTCTATTTGGTTTTAAAATTGGGAGAGATCTATCATTATTTGAATTTCAAAGGTCCCACTGATGGTATGCACTACAAACATGTCTCACTTTTCTTGCCATCTTTATATCCTAGGCAAAAACATATGCTGGCACAGAAGCATAACTATGGAGGTTGAATCTGACAGGTGATTTATGATGCAAACTATGTGAACAGACAGAAGAAACTCTGGAACACATCCTGCTCCAATGCCCATGCACCCCACAAGCACCAAAATATGTAGAAATCTCACCTGCGAAATTGTCCCTTAATAAAATCTTGACAACATAATCTCTATAGGCACTTGATGCCAAAACATTCAAGAGACATCGAGCAGCCGGAGTTGGCTGACTCTAGATACTCGGCAAAATAAGTAAGTAGTAAAGAGTTTAGCAGTCTCTTTGTCATTCACTGTGACAATAAGACCTACAATGTACCAAGGTATTGTTGCCCAAACTATTATTGATCATCCACCTTTTGACTGTAGGCACTAAACAGTCTGAGTTGTAAACTTGTTTGATGTTCTTCAGACTATGTCCTACAGTAGGAGGGAAAAGTATAAACGTTGTCTCATCAGATCACATTACATTTTTCCAATCGTCAGCGATCCATGACTTGTACTCATAACACCGATATTTTCGCTTTATTGCATTCCTGCTGTAATCAATTGTTCTAGAATAAATGTCTAATATGTGCAGCTCTCTCCTCACTTTTCTGAAAGAAACTGGTATTTAATTCTGCAGTCACTTTTTTCTGAAATAGTTTTATAATTTTGTGATAGAATCCTCTTCAAAACTCTCCTGTCTTCTTCATTTAGTTTCCTTTTTTGCAGAAGATTTGCCTTTAGACAAGTATGCAGACACAAGATTAGAAACTGTTGCTCTTTGAAAATCCTAAAAATTTGGAGTTTCAATCTCTGTAGCTTCAGCTATCCGGGCACTAACAATCAATTTGTCCTCTTCTCAAATCACTCAGGCCCGACATCATATGCCAGGTTTCACAGAGAATATATATAATAATTGTAATATAAAATTATATACATTTTATGCAGTTTTTCTCAACTGTTAAAATGATTAAAACATTGTAGGCCTTTCGGAATCAACCCCATCCTCAACAGGTTATACGTTACTCTCCAGAAACTACCCAGGTACCTGAAGAGTAATGTTCAACCTTCTGCTGAGGCTAGAACTGGTCCCAAAAGACCTACAATGTTTTAATAGTTTTGACAGTTGAGGAGATTGCATAAAAGGTAAATAATTTTACATCATAATTTTTATATACTCTGACTAACACCTCAACGGAATTTTACCATGAAGTATTGACTGGTTTCACAACTACAACTACAGGAAAAGAAATGCCTGTGCAGTTAAGTACAGTACTGGGTTTAGAGTAAACATCTGGCAGAAAATTAGTTCTGTCCCCAAATATATAAAACTCATAGTATTATGTGGTTAGTTCATTATAATGTCCAAATGGATTTTAGGAAACTTGATTCAATTGGCTGAGGATAGAAATCAATGGAGGGTCCTAATGAATGCGTCATTAATATTACGGGTTCCATAAGATATATATATATATATATATATATATGTGTGTGTGTGTGTGTGTGTGTGTGTGTGTGTGTGTGTGTGTGTGTGTGTGTGTGTGTGTGTGTGTGCGTGCGTGCGTTGTTGCGTTATATTGCAGATTTTCGCGGAGATGTATATATATATATATATATATATATATATATATATATATATATATACAGGGCTATTCAAAAAGAAGGAACAGACTTCAAACATACATTTCTACCAAACTACAAAAAATAGAAACACAGTTCCAATGTTCCTGGAAAGAGAAAAGTTCAAATTTCACTATTTTATGCATTCAATATGAGCACCATATGTTACATGACAAATATCAAAACGATGGATCATTTCTTGCCACACATGAATCAGCTGGTCCCTAGTTATCGAATTCACAGATTCAACAATTCGATGTCGCAGATTTTCAAGAGTGTCAGGCATAGGGGGGGGATAAAAACACGGTCTAAAACCCCACAGATAAAAATCGCATGGGTTAGGTCTGGTGACCTGGGAGGCCACCGGCGATGAAGTTGATCTTGTGCTCCTCCTCTTCCAATCCAACGTCCTGTAATGGTGTTATTCTGGTAACGTCAGACGTCG